>JAVSBS010022456.1:0-27058 GCA_033124195.1 Coracias cyanogaster | reverse complement strand
CCCTGGACAATAAGCGCTTCTCTAGCTTTATATCCATATTTGCTGTTCACAAGCTGCTGTTAAGGTACAGCTCAGTGAAAAAAATGTACCTCAAGTACTGTTCTTGATGTATATTTATTAAAATGGCCTAAAGGAGGGCTCTTGCAGCTGGATGCAAATTTAAGCAGGCCTGAGCCTATACCAAAGTATGCTGGGGTAGAGTATGCCAGGATGCTGAAGGTAATGTTCAGTCACTTTTGTCCTCTGATCTCACAATTTGTACCAAATGGAATTTGGCCATATCTACCCAAACACGTTTGTCATCAGCTGATTGCAGCCTACTGTTTCTCAGATGAGTTCCAACAAACCCCAATCTGATTTTAAAACAAGTTTTAGTGTTATACCAGTATGGACACTCCTTACTTCCCTTGTACTATGGCAAAAGCACCAATTACAAATCCAAACATCAGTACAGAAAGTTAATAAATTAGATTTTTTTTAATTTAGTCATTCCCTTCTACAAGTGTCCTCTATGATGAAGATCTAGTTTTAAGAAAAATGACCTGGGTACTTTGGAATGCACTTAACATGGCAACAAATATGTTTCTTTTTATAATGCCTGCAGGAATTGCTCTGCTACTTCTTGTTGCTTGGGCTGCATCCACTAAAACATTGTGAATATAAAATAATTTATGAGGATAATGGAACTTACTGCAGTGATAAGGTCATTATTTTCAAGCCGAACTCACAAATCATTCCCCTACACACTCCGTGTTTCAAAGTGACATTTAGCATATGTAAATTTTTTTTGGTGTGCTATTTTTGTATTGTGTTTTTGTGTCCAAAGTGAACATTATTCTAAGAGTTTTTATTTATATGTGCTATACTATCTCAGACTAGACACATTATGTGAGCAAGTACCTCAAAGTTAGGAAAGTTTTCCAAAGAGATTCTTAATCTTGAGGAAATTAATGGGCAGTTCTTAATAAATCCCACCAAGCACATCAGTTCTGTGGCTGTGAAATGGCCTCTAGTATGAATATGATTAATTTATTCTCGTTCATCTTTGAATAGTTCATGGGAAAACACAGAATCAAGTCTGCTTCGCAATCCTAAACATAAGCCAAATACATCAGCAGTCCTTTCACTAAAACTGCAGCCTGTCAGATGACATCAGACTCTGAGTTGGTAGGGTCTTCAGTTTGCCAGAAGTCTCTTCAGAGAGGATGGCTATGGCCTCAGTGCTATTTTTATATCTACACAGACACCTCCTTTACCCCTAAGGCTGGCTAGAACTCTGTGAAGCATAAAGTTATGTCTGGTCAGACTTAATTGTAGACTAAGGGTCTTAAATAATTCATTTTCCTGGTCAAGCCTGCAGGACAACTGCAAAGCAAAAATATCAGTGGCTAGGGGATTCAGCTCTAGGTTCAAGATCAAGGGAAAGAAGATTTGTACCTATTGCAACTTGCGTCTCTCAAGTCCCATGTACACACATCAGATATTAAAAAGCCATCTCGCTTTACTCACTGTGACATACCATGATTTTATGATGTAGAGTTTTCCACTGATAGATACAAAACCCAAGATTTCTTCTTTAAATGATGCAGCATTGACGGTATGTGCAGTAAACTGAACATACTGTGCCAAAGATCTAAAAGTGGATTAAACATAAAACATAGGAATTTAGATGTAGCCCTTTTTATTCAAGCACAAACTCTCACATTGTTTTAAGGAGCTGAGCTTACCTTATTTCAGACTTAACTGAAGCTTACCTTATTTCAGACTTAACTGACTTGTGTTTGAAATGTTATCAGAGAAATTATGTATTTAAAAAAAGGTGTTCACACAGTGCTGGACCCTTCCAAACAGGATTGAGATAAAGATAGGAAATTTATCTTGAAAGGGAGGGAGAAGATGTTTTTGTTTGGATCAGAGTGTACTTGCCTGACTTTAAAGAGCTTAACTTTGATCTAGTATGAATTTGCTTTTACGGTGCCTCTATTCCTCATCTTTAATTCTAGTTTGCAGTCAAGGCATCCTGCCAATGAGAGAAGGAGAGCTCAGCACACAGTTTCAGTGTTTGGACTTGGAAACTCAGACCTTCTTCTCTCAGACTTTGACTTACTGAAAAAAAGTCTACTGAATTTTGAGGTGACGTAATCAGAAAAACAAACCCACTGGCAGATATCAGGAGGAGATTCTCCTGTAAAAAGGAAACTGGTACACAGACATTTGATCACACAGGATACTATAAATTAATGAGACAGATAAAGCACTGCACAGTGATACTTCTTAGGCTTTCTCATGCAGAGAAAGAAGCTGCTGTCATAACAGAGGCTTGAGGAATGGCTTACAAAATCTAAGTAGATTTGTGCTTGCAGTAAGTTTAAACTGCCTGAAACTTCATCACTGTGCATTTGGAAACTGGACTTCTGTGTGCAAAATGTATATTTAGAAACTGGGAAATCTTATATATTCCCTGGCAGCAATATCATCCTTTCTCTTGCTCATGAATATATTCCTCCAAATCCAGACATCGTGACTGTAAAACCTGGTGTGACTCTTTAATATTAATGCCAGGAAAGATGATCATGTCAGAGAATTCCTCTGTTTGTCAGCTGGTTTATTTTTGCTAGAATGCTGGATTCCCAGCCCATCTTCAGAGCCCCCCCCAAAAGGAACAAGTAAAAACAAAACTCCCAATCTGTGTGAATAATTCCTCCTTGGTGGTTGCTAAAGAATGTGAATTATCAACACATGGAGTTTTATCTAGCTGAAAATTAGAATTAAGTCTTCCTGGTTTTTTTCTTCTTAAATTTGAGCAAAGGTTTAACTAACCTTGCCTAGTTTGTGCCACTAGTATTGCACTAATGGCTGCAGCAGAACAATTTGAAAGCCAATGAAAGAAAATTTAAAAAGAACCCTTAAAACATGCTTGAAGACAGTTCTTGATGAAAAATCTTATTCCTAGATCAGAATGGATGTATTTTCTCCTCTGTACTTAAAGCCAAATATGATCAGGAAGCAAACAAGTAGACTGTCAGATACTGCAAGAAGCCTGTGAGATTCACACAGGATTTCATTGGCTTCAGCAGGGCCTCAGCCATTTTAAGACAACCATCAGCTTGACACCTTGCCAGATAACTATTTCACAGCTTCTAAGCACTCCAGTTTCTCCCTATGAGATCCGGTTTTTACACAACTTCTGAGGCACTGCCTGTGGCAGCAGGACAGTAATCTGAAGCTTTGCTGACTACTATCAGTGCAGTAGCAGTGTAATTCAAATAAGCAAATGCATTTTATGGGGCTTATAAAAATTGGATTACAAATTATAAACTAGTCATTCACTCAAGTGAAGCAATTGCCCTATGCGCTTTACAGCACAGAAGGAAAAAAGCATGTCTGTGTACAAAATTGTTATGTAAATAAATCCAATGACCATTTAGGTTTAAGATTTGTGTAATAGACAAATTATACATGACAGATAAAATTTTATTCTCTGAATTCCTGATATTCTCCACAAAAAAGACAAGATATATTATATAATAATGAACATCTTGGATGACAATTTCCTTTCTAATTTTTCCTCAACTATTTGAGAGAACAAAGCCATAGTTAATAACACTAATTACAAAATCATATATGTGCATTTTATATTTGCAACAGCAATGTAAATAGGTATCATCTTTACAGTTTATTCAGGCTTCAATAGAAAGGTCCCATATCTGCTTAAAAGATGGAAACATCTGATGCAGCATCAGAAAACACTCTTGATAAACTTTATCAATAATTTCATCAGCTATGTTTTACCTGTATTACTTATCAACTAATTTAACATATAATCTAGAAGTAGTCTTTAATTCAGTGGCATTCAGGACACATGCTGGGACATATCAAATTGTCTGCTTAGTCCAACCTACAGAAGGTTATTGTATTAGGCATTGAAGCAAACACTGACAAACTGAGCTGCCACACAACATGCTGAAACAAGTAATAGCAAGTCCCATAATAACGCTTCCATTTTTATTTCTGGGTATTCTAGTGGCTTAGAGAGAAATTAACATGTGCTTTTTCTCAGTGTAAGGGCCCTCTACTCATTTGCAGAATGATAAGTTTTTAAGTTTTTTCTTATATGTCAGACTAAACTCTTAATGGTATATTCAACCACAATACAGCTATTAAGCTTCCCTTTAAGACATTATAATTTCCTAAGCCAAGAGCCCTGGCTTGGCATTGTCATTGTAAATTTCAAGTTTCAAAATTAGTAAGTAAAGGTGAAAAAGGATGGAAATACAACACACCCACGGTGCATTATGAGTGGGATCTTACACTAGATGAGAAAACTAACAAGCACTTTATACTTAGAGCTGACTTGACTGCTGCTACAAAATGTGTAGAAAGGGAAATTTTCATTAGATACACAGCAAGCATAGCTCCTACTCCATAAGCAAAGATGCTCCCTCTTGAATTAGCATGGAGAGCTGGTGACTTCAACTGATGAGTGACCCCTACCAAATCTCTTCAGGGAGAGACTAAAAGGGACGCACTGCAAGTGGAGGAATCACCAAGCTGACAGCAGTTAGCTTGCTCAAGTGTCTGGCAGACACCAAAGCTACTAATTCACAGTAACGGTAAAACTTCTCTAAGTAAACATTTTCTTCCTGCCATTGCAACCTTTTAATATTTTTTCACTTATGACAGCAGTTCTTTAGTAGCAGAAGAGAAGAACTCAGGCAAAAGGAAAATGACAGTTTTTCCGTAATATATAACAAAATTTTCTGGGAAAAACCAGTGGATATGATAGAGGCCTTTTCCTAATCCAGAAATGAAATTTCCTAATCTCAAAACCTTTTTTATTCCACAGTAAACAAGCTTCATTAAAACAAGGGAAATACATTAATTTCATGTTCTTTTTATTTGCTGCTTGCCTGCATTCCTTTGGTTTTTTTCATAAGTACTAATTTCTTCTCATGTACACATCTCTTCAGCCAGTGAGTTTCCATGTTACTATTGTAGGACTTGCACAGAACAGATCAGTTTATCCCTCTTAAAATATTATTTTGCCAGAGTTCAATAATTGTAGTCAAAGTATATTTTATTTATATTTCAGGTAGTAAAGTACTATTTTTTCCTCTTTATACTTGAGGGGAATTTTAAAAACCTAGGTTCAGAACAAGTTAAGCTTTGTGTTGCTCAGAAGATCTGAGGTCTGCTTAAAAAAAAAACCCCAGCATTCAAAATCTTCAAGACTCCAAGTCATACCTGTACTGTCAGAGTTGGAGCTTAGTACAGAGTAAAGAACAGGAGGGAGCCCATAAAAGAACCATTGTATGGGAGGCAGCAGTATACAATTATGCATTTATGGAGGATTGACTGTTCTCCCAGTTTTTTTAATCAAGCTTTGTCTCAAAGAACTACGGTCAAATATCCAAGCTGCACCTTTTCCTTTCAAGTGCATCCTTCACTTGATTCCTGACATAATACATCCTTCTTTATAGACACTCCATGCTTTGTTTTAGTAATGAAATCACCTTCTCTTCTTCCCCTTCACCACCCCCAATGCCTTGAACTGTGATGGTTTTTTAAGCTACCAGGCTGATTTCTCTTGCCATTTTTATATGAAATTTTCTCAGAACTCTTTCTTAGCGTAAGAACTAAAGACTAAATTGAGCTGCATTTTAAAAAGGCTTTTATGTCTTTTGTCTTGCTAAATGATTAGCTTTTTTTGGATGTACCTTGGAAGTCAAAAAGAAAAAAAACATAGCAGAAAGGAGATGTTATTGGTTTTTTTTTTTTTTTTGCTTTTCTCTAAGCATTTTTTTTCATAAAGCAAACATGAGAGAAAAATGTGATGAGAAAGTTACCTTCCACAGATGCTAAACACCAAGGTGTCTTCATTACCACAGCTTTTAAAATTGGTTTGAAATTGATTTTCAGTCTCTTTACAAATATTTTGTAAATCATAGACACATTTTCTATGACTGCCTAATTGCATTACCTAGCTACTACCTGTAGGCATCTGAAACCACCAGTTTCCAAAAAGAATAAACAACACATTCCCAGTTAATGCTTATTCTGTCTTTAACTACAGACAGAGCTGAGAAAGTGAAATTTCAGTGGCTGCTTTTTTAAATAATAACATTTGGAAGTGCCAACAGATAGAGAGTCTATTAAACACTGTATAATGCATCCATGATAACAGCAGACCATAAACCCAGGCTTATTAACCACCACCACCCAGGTCAAAATGCACGCTGCATTTGTATTGGTGGCTTCAGCTTTGATTTAAATTAGGTTAAGCATTTTAGTTTCAGCAGCAAGAAGTATTAACTGAGAGATAAGAATACTTCTAATTATCTTAGGAAGATACACAATAATAGCTATATGTAACTTCTTAACAATTATACTTTAATTGATATTCTTCATAAAGTTAGCAACAGAAGTATGAAAGAATTCAGAAGAATTCATCTGCAGTATGACTAACATGTGCCAGGCTCCCTGCCTGATAAACTGATTGCGCCTGGGAACTGGTATTACTCACATAACATGGCTTTGTTTAAAAACCTTCCTTTGGCGCCCCCACCCCCTCAAGAATGGAAACCTTCCAGCAGAGAGAAAGAGGATGTTATTGCCCTTTTCCATTTAAGCATATGCTTAATTTCATCATAGACAGCAAAATACTCAGGCACATGCTGTGCTTTTTACTTTTTTTAAATTTTTTTCAAAGTATCCTCTTCTACCTTAACTTCCAGCTAGTCCTTAGTTTATTTTTCAGAAAGGAAGGAGATTTACAAATTGGTTTCTGTCACTTAGAGTTCAGTTAAAACAGAAACCAAGTTTTAACTTGTGTGAATCTGTCCTGAAAGTGAAAACAAAGAAACAAACAAAGAAATAAACAACATACATTCACTATTCATTCTGAGGAGTAAGATTTGCAGGAGATAATAGCTTTTTCTAGACCAGTTGTTACAGCTGGAGAAAAAGAAAAATGAACAAACATTTCAGCATGCAAGCCCTTCTTCAATTCTGAAACAGGAGCAGGAGTCTTGCAAAATAAAAGGGGTTGTTCAGTTGAGTTTTATTAAGTCAAGCATTTAGGTGGTCTGAAAGATCCTGTAATACCTTGGGAGGCCAAGGATGGTCTATGGATGTGGGTTTTTTATGTGTGCAGCAGCAGCCACAGTCCTTCTTCTGCATTCTGGGAGTAGGTTTCCAGGAAGGCTGGTAGAAAAACACCAGGGAACACCAGAGGCCTTGCGCTGCCCAGGGGCTAAGCTTTCTTAAGGAATGGCCGCCTCACCACACATTTTCAAAGTTCCTTTTATTTTCTTCTTTTTTTTTTTTTCTTTTTTTTTTTAATGACTAGGGGTTTTGTCCCTCTCCCACTGAAAAGGTAGAACTTATGCCTTACCTTGAGCATTTTATAATAATGTTACAAAGCTGTATGTGGGACCAGTCTATGTATACAAAATAACCCATTCCTCCTTGCCCCTCTTAAAAAAATGAGTCTTCAGGGGGTCATATGCACATCAGGCCAACACGGCTCCCCTGGGAGAGGCAAATCAGCCAAGTGGAACAAAAATTTTAGGGAGCTGTTGCTAATTTCACGTGTCTTAAACTGTGATTCTTATCTGATTCAGCTAAAGTAAACAAAGGTGCAAACGGACAGTAGGAAATAACTTTGTTTTCATTGGAGCAGGAATAAGCTGGAGTATGTTTGTTCCTGAATAAAGCAAACACAGCTTTTGATTGAGCCCAGCTCACTCAGATGATTCAAATTAAGCACCAGGCATTCAGACCTTGATGTTCCTATCTCACTTAGAGAAACACAGACAGAAACTATTCTGAGAGCTTGTGTGCAACGCTACTTATATTACCTACAAGTATGCATTCATGGCAGCTTTTCTACCTGTAAGAAGAGGGCTCTGAAATAGCTCAAACGTGATTTTAAAGGCACAAATGTAAGTTGTTAATCCTTTTTCTGTTTACAAAAGGCCAAACAGGCAAGAAACAAGAAGACCAGGATAAGGGACGGAAAGAAGAGGCTGGAAGAATCCAGTGAGGCAGGAAACAGAATGAAAGGTTGTTGAGAAACAGAAGAATTTTTAACCCTATACCACATTTTCTTTGGAGTTGAAATAAGATGCAGGACTCCTGAAGCTCAGCATGCCTTTACTATCAACATATTTTTATGAACTTAGTGAAAAATTGCACAGTTTATGTCTCTTTAAGGCCTGTGCTCACATCTGTGTTGAACAGCAAAAACAAATCAGTTTCCTATGTTATATCGAGAGCTTCTAAATAATTAGAAAATCACTAGTAGTGCACAAGTCTTCAAGAAGCTTAGCAAAAGTTATAGAGCAAGCCTAACCTTCTTATACTTCTGAATAAAATACTGCTTATTTAAATAGATATTATTAAGTAGGATTTTTTCAATGTAGGCTAGATCTATAACCCAGTGCACTGTAAAGTGATACACTCTTGTTTCCATATTCTTTCAGCTACTACATGATCTGCTGTCCAAAATAGTCCCAGTTTCAAAAAAGACTACAGGCTCTAGATCTCTAAGACCAGTTTTTATAATAAAATTTTAAAGTATTAAGAGGCAACATTTATGTTTTCAAATATATAATCTGCTATTTTCATTTTTTGTTTTTGTTTATTTTTGCATTCATAGACTGTAAATAATAAGGAATACTTGCTACTTTTACTTGTTTCTGCTAAAGTTACTGTGGGTAGGTTTGACGCTCTAAAGTTAGATCACATGTGAAGGAAAGAGAATGCAATTTCTTTTCTTAGGACAGAGAGATCTTTTCAGGGAGTTTCCCTTCTCAGGAATATAGAAGCTATTTTCATGCTAGAAATGATTGACTTATCCACTTCATGTTCCATGTTTCAACTGGAAACAATTACCTTTTGAAAGAGGAAGTTTTCAATTTTAGTATGAGTGAGCACCATCTGTAATTTAGTGCCTTCAGGCTGCCTTAACTAAAAAGTTCGATAAGTTAAAGCCAGGAAAAGGGAGGAGGGAAAAAAAAGAAACTTCATTTTTTTCCAGCAAAAATGAGTCTTTTAGTTTTTTGCTTGCACACAGATTATTATGCTTGTGAGATGGTTGTAAGTCGTGATTTTTGGGGGTTTTTTTTTACCATTTTCTGAGTTTGTTTGAAGTGTCAGTGCTACACCACTGGGAGGATGTAGTCCAGATGTCGTCATTTTGAAGCTCAGGACAGATGATGGATTATCCACAACACTGTTTATAAACAGAGTGCAAACAGAGAGCGAGCATAACAGCCTGGCTTGCTTATCATTTTGGAACTGTTAAAAAAAAAATGCAATGATTTTTCTTCCATTGTGAAGTGATTTCTAGAAAATCCATTTTAAAAAAATATCATTTTAATTAAGAAAAAAGCCACAAACATTCACATAGAAGCATTACATCCATACACGAAAACAGGCTTTCTTTTTGCATCTTTACACAGAGCATTTCAGGAACATGCAAATTACAAAACATGTCAGTTCTGTTAGAAGAAATATCTCAAATGGGTTCTTATCTGAAGCTTTAAAGCATATAAACATATTGTTGGTCTGTAAATATGGTTCAGAGATAATAGGAAAACAGACTTTCTGATATGGTGTCCACTCCTACTGTTTAGGACTGGACTAGAACTACTATTTCATACATGTAGCTTGTTTTTGAAGTATTTTAACACTTCTAATCAACTCCAAAGGAATCAGAATTCGAAGTATTTTTTTTTAAATAGATATTAAAGATTTAACTGAATTGTATGCAGTCAGTTGAAAGGGTTTTTGTTATTATTTCATGCCTTAATCTTGTTCTATGATATGCCATTTACATGTGTTTAACAATTACTAATCTTACTCAGCCATCAATGTTATTTTTCCCCATTTTTTGGCTATTGTTTGCTTTTCCCAAGCATTATTTAAACTTCACCTCTGGTCATCTTGCAAACCACCTTGCTCTCTCCCTTCTCCATTACAGTGTGTACCTTAGCTGAGAAACTGTATGAATCTGGGTAACATCAAGTTTTTTATATTACATGCAACCGTTCTTTACCTGGTCACGAATGAAATTCAGCTATTTTTTGTTGTTGAGTTTGTTTGGCTTTGTGGCAGCATTCTTGATGAATCAATCAGAATATCTCACTTCCTAAGGTTTTTCTGGCTCAGCTACAGAGAAGGAGGGGGCCCCAGCCTTTGCAGATTCAAGGGTACATAAGGAGGGTGGAAAAACAAGGGCCAAATACAGAAGTGATGTGACCATAGAGCTGCACAGCTGCTGACATAGAGCCATGCCATGTAACACAGAATTGTATGCAGCAGACACAAGCGGCACTAAGGGAGAGAGGTCTGTGTCTGACAGACCTGTATGCAATCACAACTACATTAGGTTAAGGACAGTTCCTTTCTTTAGGGAGCTGTTTCTGCTCCACGGATCTTTCTGTGGGGGCAAGACTTTGATCCACAATTAGGTAGGTACAGAGACCTGGTAAGCTGGGAAAGAGAACAAGGACAAAAAGATAAAGAACTAGGCTCTCAGAGAAGGATGAAAACACTATATGCAGCACTTCTCTGTTCCTTTTGTTTGCACACCGTTGTGTGGCCTGACACATTCAATTTTCCAGGAGTTTTTCCTGCTATTTGTCTTCTTATTATTAGATGAGTACTTAATGGTGTTCATCTAATAACAACAGTGACTCATAAGGACAGAAAATATACCTACAAATCAAGACATAATTTGGTCTTTTGCTGTGGCTTTACAAACCCTAATGTTCTCCCTAACATCTCTAAATTTGCTGCGTTCAAAGTAGCAGTGAATGTGACAGAATAGACTCAGAATTCAGTGTATAATTCAGTCAGGTTTATCCACAGCTTTGACAAGAGGACAACTGTGCTTCCATCATCTCTCCAAAGACCCACGGTGATAACAATGAACAAGAGAACCTGAGTGAGAGCACTGTTTACAACAAAAGCATCACAGAAGGTCCTTTGATATAGAACTGCACAAGCCCCATGACAGCTTGTAACTGGCATTTAGAATGGAGATCTTGCAAGAGAAGAGTGTCAGCCTTTTCAATGCCAAAACAATTTTTGGCACAGAAATGGCTTGCTTTCTCAGGTTGGCTGCTTCCAAGTTAATGTTTCTTAAGGGAACTGGGAAGAAGCTGAGGATTTCTATCAGAAGCATTAACTTCTTGAACTACATATGTAAAGATTAATGTGGAAGAATGAAAAGAAACAATTTTGAGAAGTACAGTTCATATTTTAATGTATTTTGGGCTTATAGTAGCTTACTTTTCATTAAAATCATGCAAGAGGCATCAAAATAATTTTTAAGTCATATCTTACTGGCTTTCAGGGAGAGATAGTTTCTAAACTTCCAAGTCAGAGCTGTGAAAGAGTATAATATTACAATCCAGATAACACCTCTCAGGGCCTACAATGAGCCTCTCAATATTTCTTACCTTGATGCAGGTACCTCCTTGGAGCACATGGAAGGTGAAAATGCGAAGGCAGCAAAAGACTTCACATCAGGAGTTTGTTGTAACTTCAGAACATTTTTCTTTCCTATGTGGTTTGTAGTGGCATCACTACTAGTAATAACCACCTTCAGTTGCCACAACAGGCTCTGTACTTCAGCTGACAGATAGAAAGAACTACAAAGTAATGTTCTGGCCAAATAATGACAACAAAGCTTCCAATTAGCCTGCCTTCTTTAATTGGTGCCACCAAGGACTAACATGCTATAGCATATATAAAAACCACAAACTTAAAAAAAAGTAAGATGATGACAAAAGCCCTGTCTCACAAGTCTACATTTTTGCATCACCAAAATAAAAGTTCAGAACTCAGAATGAACCAGTTCCAGACAGTGTGCCTTCCTCTGACTGCTGTGACATAACAAGGGGGTAAAACCTGTGGTGGGCTGACCTTGGCTGGCTGCCAGATGTCCACCCAACCACTCTTTCACTCCCCCCTTCCTGCCTCATAATGGGGGGAGAAAGAAAGATGAAAAATTTCTTGGGTCAAGATAAGGACAGGGAAATTGCTTACCAGTTACCATGACAAGCAAAAGAGACTCCACTTGGGGAAAATTATTTTAATTTACGCCAATTAAAATAAGTTTTATAGTGAGAGACCAAGACAGATTAAAGTATCACCTTCCCCCAACCCCCTTTTCCTAGGCTCTCAACTTCACTCCTTCATTTCCAACTTCTCTACCTCATCCTCTGCCCTGAGCAGCACAAAAGGATGGGGAATGGGAGATTTTGGTCAATCCATAACTGCTCTTCTCTGCTGCTTCTCCCTCCTCACACACTTTCCCTGCTTCATTGTGGGTCTTTCCCACAGGCTGCAGTCCTTCAGGGTAAACCTGCTCCACCATGTGTCCTCCACGTCCTCAGTTCCTTCAGGGCTTATCCACCTGCTCCACTACTATCTTACACAAGCTGCAGGTGAATTTTTGCTCTGGCACCTGATGACCTCCTGTTCTCCTCCCCTTCACCCCTCAGGGCTGGCAGGGCTATTTCTCACACTTTTCCCCTCACTTTTGGGCAGTGTTTTGCCCTTCCTCACCCAGGCTTTCCCTGAGGAGCTGTCATCGTGGCTGTGGGGCTCAGCCACGCCCTGTGGTGGACTGGCTGGAGCCAGCTGCAACCGACTGTGTTGGGGCAGCCCCAGCTTCTCCTCACAGAGGCCACCTTGCAGCCCCCTGCCAGAGCCTGGACACCTGAGTCCAGTACAAAATAACATCCCAAGTGAGGAGACTACCTCTATGTCTCCTGTTGGAAAGCTCTCCCAGCCCTTATCCTTACGGTTCCAATAGCTGCCAGCCTTTATACATATGTGCCACTTTTCAGTTTTTGTGTTGCTTTCTAGTTTTACATCAGCTGTACTGGTACTTCTACATTTTATTCTTCTTCAGACCTCATCAAATATTAAAATTCACCGTATTAGTCTGCACCACCTCGTGTAAGTAGGAGTAGCTCCACTGAAGACTTAAACCCCTGTTGAAGTGTTTGGTAAATGCAGCCATACCTGCAGTGGTAGCTTAGAGAGTCACATGCATTATATTTTGCTTCATGCTGTTTTTGTCTTAAACCAATTAAAAGTAAGGTGTTTTCTTTTTACAGTTGCTACACACATCTATATTGTTAACATTTTCATATAAGACTACCGTGTGTGCAACAGTTGTCACCATCATCCTACATTCTGCCAACAAGGAAAGATAGTACATATCTTTGGGTAACAGGGATAAAGCTCTTATTGTATGAAAACAATGTTTGAATGCCATGGTGTATTTTAATCCTTTCATCACAAGCATCTGAGAACAGATTGCTGGATGAACACAGTCCTGTTAATACCAGTCTTCTCACTTCCCTATCAAAATGTAAGGAGGAGAATGAAAACAGGAAACTTTACCTACAGAACACTAGCTGAGTTTTCAAAGGCACTTTGAATCCAGAAAAGAGTTGAAAATACAGGTATCATCTGTTGCATTAAATGCCTTTTCTATATCTTCCAGCAAGGGTGAAACAGTAGCTTAGATGAGCCACTATTAACGCTCTAAAGTGCACACATTTTGTGGCTGGGATGTCCTTTTTAAATGGCTTTATGAAAATAGTTTTTTACTCTTCTCACCCAGCTCTACTGGGTCTACTAGCCAGTCATGGCTCTTGCGCATAGACTGCTGGAGAGTCTAGAGGGGAAAGCAGTTCACAAGGCAGCCTGGTACATGGTATGTAGCTATTCAAAGTAATTTAATGAAATAAACTGTTCATTAAACTTTCATAAGACTATTGCAAAGTTTTTCTCATTTACTTAATTTCTCATTATTTTTTAACTTTATAGCAAGTACATACTTTCAAATTAAAGAATGTGCTAGGTCATGTATCTGATATATCTCATAGTATTCATTGTTACTAATCTAGGGCCGCAACTCTTTGTCTCGAGATAGAATAATTCAGAATTTTTTACTGTACCAGCAGACGTAGTAGAGAAAGACCCCATTCAAGTCTTTTGGTTGAACGTGACTCCTAAGCATATCACTGTGTAAAATACGTAAAAATGACTGTTAAACACGTTTTACTAGAAGTTTTTTCTGTAAGCTAGCAAACAACTGTTGTTCTACAAAATGTCACCCATTACGGATCAATGCAAAAAATTATTTATCTGCTTGAATAGCAGTACAGAGCAGCCTGGGGTCAGTATCACATAGTTAGTTGTGCTGCACATTGATCTCATATATCAAATTAAATCTCATATCAAATATTCAGATGAGCCCTGAACAGGCAAACTGCTGATGAGCTGTTGAAGCAACCATCACATTATACCAGTATATTTATCTAATACTGGACAAAGGCCAGCTCAGTGAGGTTGGCAAGAAAGATCACAAACTGTGAATGGAAGTACTTTGCATGGTAAAGTACCATCAGTTGTATCTTCCTCGGTGTATTTCAAAGTCAAGACCAACAAAAACATTTTCAAATAACCAACTACAGTACAAGTTACTTAAATGATGAATATGCATTTTGAAATTTAAAAACAAAAACAGTTACAGAACGGTAAAGATTTGCACAAACAAAATAACAGAAAAGCCAGAAAGTGTGGAGCAGAAACATTTAGTCTATCACCTTGAAAAAAATACACACAAAGCTTGTGTTTTTACCAAAATAATAAAAGGGGGCAAATTTAGCAGCAGGAGTTAACTTAAAACCTTGACAACTCTAGGCAAACTAGTAGATGTTACACTGAAATAAAACATTATTAGAATCATAGAATCATAGAATGTTCTAGACTGGAAGGGACCTCTAGAGGTCACCTGGACCAACCTCTCTACACTAGTAGGGACAGCTCTACCTAGATCATGCCGCTCAGAGCCCCATCAAGCTTGACTTTGAATGACTCCAGGGATGGGGCCTCCAACACCTCTCTGGGCAGCCCATTCCCATGATCTATCACCCTCGTGTTAAAGAACTTTTTTCTAATATCCAGCCTAAATCTATCCTTTCCTATCTTAAAACCATTACTCCTTGTCCTATCACTACAAACCCATTTAAACAGACCTTCCACCACCTTCCTGTAGGCCCCCTTCAGGTACTGGAAGGTCAGTATAAGGTCTCCTCGGAGCATTCTCTTCTCCAGGCTGAACAGCCCCAACTCCCTCAGCCTGTCTTCATTTGAGAGATGCTCCATTCCCCTGATCATTTTGGTAGCTCTCCTCTGGATGGACATGCTCCAATACGTCCATATCTTTCTTGTGCTGGGGGCTCCAGAACTGGACACAGTACTCCAGGTGAAGTCTCCCCAGGGCAGAGTAGAGGGGCAGAATCACCTCTCTTGATCTGCTGGCCACAGTTCTTTTGATGATTTTGATTTTCTTGATTATTAGTGTGTTATGAATAACTGAGCTCTATGTAAACGGGGTAAAAGAAGTTCCCCCTATCAGTAATGCTGGATTTGTATCTCAGAATTCTGCTAAAGCTATTGAAGCAGCCAAGTAACACAGGTTTAAAAAGTTGATGGCAGACTTGCATTGTCAAGGAGTTTCCATCATGCTCTTTTATGAAAAGCTTTGAGTGAATTAACTTTCACACAAGCATATAATTAGTTTGGGGAATTCAGGGCCTTCATAACATGTTGTAGCAAACAGTATAAAATGATTAAAATATTTAGACCAGTAGAGTATGACTCCACCAGTAGCTACTGAGTATTTTGTTTGAAAAACTTCTTATTCATAAGGGTCGTACATTATTATCTGTTTAAAGTTGAGAAAACAAATCCATACATTAAATACTCTCAATATACCTGGCTTATACATACACTTTCTTAAGAATTTAGTACTAGCCAGGACTGAAGATATGACACTGAACAAGACAGACCTTTAGCCTGACCCAGTATTGAGCTTTTATGCAAGTTTTAATTTCTGTCTACACAATTTCCTTTTCTCCACTGCCTTCTGTTCTGCATCGTCAGTTCATATCCTTTTGCAATTCTAGTTGTTTCTAAGTTATGTGAAATGTTTTCATCACTCATTACTTTTAGTTATCACTTGAGCATACAATTCTATTCCAGGCCACAAACTCTTCAGTGAACACAGACTCTCCAAGAGTAATGCTGTTTCCTTGATGTCACTGCACTGGGAAAAGTGGCTAAGACATCCGCTGAAGCCATCCTGTACACTCAGGATGCTTTATTTCCAAGGGTTTATCTTTGCTCTGTGCAACTAACACAGGCAGTTCTGAAGTCTTCAGTATTTTCTTTTAAAGTACAGTGCACCTATTCAAAGCAGCCAAACAGTTTTTCTCATATTAATAAGTGCTGGAGCATTGTCATTAGAAATCTTGCTATTCATAAGAATTCATATCATAAGTAGTAGATAATCAAAATTCCAAGGAAATTTTTAGTAGGAGTAAGGGTATGAATAATCCTCTTACAGTCTTTTAAAGTCAGTGGATTCATTGCACGCCTCCTCATTAGCTAAGATTCCCAGAAGGCCCAAGTTACAGCTTACAATGGAAACAGTAAGACACAAGTAGATTAAATGCAAAGAGGTTAGATTGTCAGTTCAAAAATCTGTTGTCTATGTTTTTCTTTTTTCAGGATTAATTTGACAGCATCACTTCTAACACAATCATTTTAAAGACAGTGTTACAGATCATGAACCCTAGAATCTCCTCACAGGAATTAATCTGGGGATATTACTCAGGAGTAAAAAGTATCTATTACACCCTTTCTTTTACCTGTGACTGCTGTTAAAGTTCAGTCTGGTATTTCTACACCAACATATTCCAAAATTTTATTTCTTTTTTTAAACAAGCTACATTTTTCACACCTAAGGGAAAAAAAAAACAAACCCAACTCTTTGTGACATTAAAATTATCTCACTGTGGCCTATTAGATTCAGTTGTAGTTCATGATTTCTGGGTTTTATTACTTAGAACAAAAAAGCCCAAGTTTCAAAGTACAGGTTTTTTACTATTTTGGAAAACATGCTGTCATTCAGATAGGTTTTCCTTCTGCTTAATATGTGGCCAGCTTCAGCTTTCATAATCACTTGCTAAACACCTCTGCCAGTTTACTTTGCTAAATTAATCCTTCCTTTTTCTAAGGGATGGATTAAAGAGATTTAAGTTATGACTTCATTAAAATTTCTGCCAATTAAATGTTTATTGAAGAAGAGGAAAATAGAAACCGGATTCCCTCGGTCTCATTCTAACTTCTGTCCCAGGTTCATTAACATGGGCCTCATTACCCATACAGTTAAGGAGTAGCCTGATTTACCACTCTACAAAAAGAAAAAGCTGGATACTCAGCCACTACATCGGAAGATTGTTTTGAGAAACTGAATTGCAACTAAAAACTACCTGCCTGGATTGAGCATCACTTCCTACCTCAGTTTCCCTGGTTTTGGCCTATACTCACAGCTACTGAGATAAAAAAACCCTATTTTTATGATAAAAGAACTAAGGAAAACAGTATTTCTTTCTTGCCACAAAATAGGAAGCTATAAAGAGGACTGGGGAAGACATCTACAGCCAATCCTCCCCTAATACATTTCACCTGAGGATAATTTTGTGAGGTAGTACCCTCACAGGTCACCAGTAACCAAAGCCAAAGTGGAAAGCTAAACAGGATAGTGGCTTCTGTCTCCAATTTGTCCTTTATTTCCCTCCCTCCTAACCCTCCTTAGCAGATTCCATTCTAGCTTCCTTCATTCTCAAAAGTCACCAACTTCAGTATCTCAGCTTCTCAAGGCAACAGTGCAGAAAGGACCCAAACATTCTCTCCTCTCTGACCTTCAGTCCTACAAACTTTTTCCCACCCCCATCTCTTCCTCACACCTTTTCTGTGTAAACTAGGCCATCTGCTCTTTAATAAAACCTTTTTGCCTAAGTTATTAGCTCTTTCCATTCTGACTGACAGATGTTTGAGCAGAGAGCTTAACATATGATTAAACCCTATTCATGTGAGAAAGAATGGCACAGGAACAGGCTGCCCAGGGAGGTGGTGGAGTCACCATCCCTGGAGGTGTT
Organism: Coracias cyanogaster; assembly: GCA_033124195.1. Classification (NCBI taxonomy): domain Eukaryota; kingdom Metazoa; phylum Chordata; class Aves; order Coraciiformes; family Coraciidae; genus Coracias; species Coracias cyanogaster. The sequence goes on along the minus strand of JAVSBS010022456.1, from coordinate 9,020 downwards.
TGAAGAACAAATAGATGTGGCGCTTGAGGATATGGTGTAGTGGTTAGAGAGGTGCTAGGACAAAGGTTGGACTTGATGACCCTGGAGGTCCTTTCCAACCATAATGATTCTGTGATTCTGTGAGTCACTGGAGCTATATACAAATGTAGAAGCACTTTATGCTCTAGAAATGTAATTGTCACATTAGCCATGTGGAAATTTTCCATCAGGGCAAATAATCTTATTGGACTCACTACCTTTCAGGATAATGAAGGCAAATTCTTAATTCCTTGTTCTTCAGAGCATAGTTTCATTTTCACTGGTATTGAATATTTTGTTTAAATATTTTGTTTAAATTGGCCCAGCTTCCTAATTGGTCCAGAATATTCTGCCATTAATTGTTATACTGACAATATATGTGTCATCTGCTAATTTTATCAGTAGTAGAACCGGTCAGAAATGGCGCAGTTCAGCAATATTTTGTCAAAAAATGTCAGTTAATGAATCTAAAATACTTATGTCTAAACATCCTGGGTTCCAAGAACTTTTTTCCCCACCGGTTTTCTCTGAGACTGGGGACCCTGAAAACAGCTGGATTTTATAGGTAACTTAAATCACTATCCCAGATAATTGAGTAGTAAACACTGTTTTTAAAAGTTTGTTTACTTTGGAAATTTGAGATAATTTTGGGACTGATTCAAAGCCCATTAAATTCAGTGTGAATCTATAAATTGACTTAATTTGCCATTGGAAAGTTCTTATTTAACGTAATGCTCAGTTTTAATTGTTTTTTAAATTGATGTCTAGTTTTTTTCCCTGGCTGAATAATTCCTTACAATCGAAAGTAGATCATCAACAAAATCCCACAGCTACATTTGAAAATTATCTGCTTAATTGCATAGTACTATAGAAGTCTATAAACTACTTTGGCTTATTCCTAAGAAAATAAAACTCTCTTCTTTTCATAACCTTCCCTTCTCACCCAAGAACACAAGCAGTGGTGAAGGAATATGAAAGAAGGGATGAAAAGTGGGACATTAATGAAAATGAGAAATTAAATAAAGACTTCCAGCTCTATGCAGCTATCTTCTACAGTTCATCTTGGAAAGCATCAAGTTCACCCTGAGTAAGGGAAAAGGAAAAGGGACTGAACAGGTTAGACTCATTCTAGCATTGTGGCTTGCTAAGAGTAAGATATTATGCCATCTCAAGGGAATCAGTGTAATGTTCTTAGTGCGTATGACAGTATTCTGACAAATCAGGTTGTCATTGGTGAGATGAAAGACAGGAAATCCTATCTTTAAGTTATTAAAAAGGTTGTAGTCTGGTTTCTTAGAACTTTAAGTGTCACTTCTAGGGCAACTAATTTTCCTGTGTTAAGTTTTCCAAAACCTCATAATACTTTGTATAATTATACTCTGATGTTTTTAATATTTCAGCATTTTACTGTTCACTCATACTTCCTTCTTGCCAGTGAGAATGTGTTCAGCAACAGGTACAGCACTGTTAGGATTTTTATGACAACGTGTGATTCCTGTAGCAGAAATATCCATCTGTGCGATCAGCAACAGGAGAATTCTATGCTCAGAAGAAAGGTAAGAGTCATTTTCTCTGAATGAGAAACTGCAAGGGAAATGTGTCACAATGAACACAAGAAAATTACCTGCCATAAACAGTCATCATTCCCAAGGGAGGGTGAGGGGAAAGGACAGGGGAGATCATGTTCTACTGTTAAAAAAGCTCATGCTACTCACGAACGATCAACCTGCAAATCACAGTGGTTGCCACTTTTTATTAGCCCTGTTCAGATACAGGCTTATCCTCTCTAAAATGGTATGCACTACCAACTGGTTTGTAGTTCCTAAGTTTCCTCATACAATGGTGAGTGTAAATCTAGACAGCTATGGTAGCTCTGCATTCTCACTGCAGTCATTTTCCAGTTTGACAGGCTATGAGGGAGCATATAAAGCAGCAAAGGAAATGCAAGACATCTGTAACAAAACCAGTGAACATGCTATTGATTTGTTTCCCTTGCTGGTGTGGTCCTGGCATTGGTCTCTTTCTCCAGAGAAATGAGTTAAAGAAACAAGTCCAGTAGAGAACATGGAATTTTACTTCCATTCATCTTCCTTATTTTGCAAGCACCACATTCTGCAAATCCCATGCCAGTAAAGCTCTTGGATCAATCCTCAAATTCTTCTGGATCCTTAAGGGAGGAGATGTCAGAGCTGGCCAAGAATCTAAGTGGAAACTGATGACAGAAGCTGACATTAATCAGCTCCACAGTATGTTCTGCCCAGCAGGTTTCTTCCAATAAATCAAAGGGTTTCAGATCCAAAGGGCATTTAACCATTAGAGAGCAAGTGTTCACTGTGGTCTGTAGCAGCTAAATATGATGAATTTAATATTGATTTTCACATATAACCCCATCCACATAGCATGTTTGTGTGATTTTACTTATAAATACACTGGAACAAATTCCCAGCTGGGGCAAGTCAGCAAAACTGCACCGGTTTTACTGCTTCATGTGAACTGAAGGTTTATTCCACAGTATATGAATAGAAATAAATGGTTCTATGATTTCATTGTTTTTCTTTTTTCCCTGACAGTGATGGGAAACAAAACCACCATCAAATCTGCAAAATTTCTGCCATTCTTGTGATAAGCTGTTTCCCTATGGTGAGCACAAAGTAGTCATTAAAGGAGAGAAAGTAAACAGAGTGCTATACATAGGTCAAGACTGCTCACCAGTGGGAGTATGAATCCACACTCACAGAGGTAAGTCTGGTGGCCTCCAGTGAATAGCACTCACCAATGGCAAGATGGATTTAACATTGTAAAAAGTCTTTAAGTTATTATTTGATTTTCAAATTTGTGTTTGTGTTTTTGTTGTTGGTGGTTTTGTCTTAAAAAAAAAAACCACAGATTAAAAATGTTTCTATAAATACATTAACAGCAAAAGGACAGCTAAGGAAAATCTCCACCCTTTATTGGATGTGGGGGAAACAGTGACAATGGATGAAGAAAAGGCTGAGGTACTTAATGCTGCCTTTGCCCCAGTCTTTAACAGTAAAACCAGTTGTTGTCCAGGTACCCAGTCCCTGCACTGGAACACAGGGACAGGGAGCAGAATGAAGTCTCCACAATACAAGAGGAAATGGTCAGTGACCTGTGACACCACTCAGACACACACAAGTCTATGGGGCCAGATGAATCTACCCAAGGGTACTGAGGGAGCTGGTGGAAGTGCTCAAAAAGCCACTTTCCATCACTTACCAGCAGTCCTGGCTAAACAGCGAGGTCCGGGTTAACTGGAGATTAGCAAATGTGACACCCATCTACAAGAAGGGTTGGAAAGAGGATCCAGGGAAATATGGACTTGTCAGTCTGAGCTTGATGCCAAGGAATTTTATGGAATTTTATTTTACTCACTTTTATCATGAGTAGCATCACACAGCAGATAGAGAACAAGCAGGCAGTCAGGCCCAGTCAGTATGAGTTTATGAAAGGCAGGTACTGCTTGACTAATGATCTCCTCCTATGACAATGTGACCCATTGGATGGATGATACAAAGGCTGTGGATATTATTTACCGGGACATTAGTAAAACTTTTGGCGCCATTTCCCACAGCGTTCTCCTGAAGAAATTGGTTGCTTGTGGTTGTGCTCAGAGATGGACAGGGTATTGTCTAGAAAGGGGTGATGAAGAATGCACCCATTGACAAGAGGACTGCCAGCCTCAAAAAAGAGCCTTACATTGCATCAGGAGGAAGCTTACAAGTCTATGAATGTGAAAGATACAAATAAGGTTGTTAACTATAGACAGATTTCCCATTCATGATCCTGCAGGCAGATGCAGGGGCACATGAGAATTTCTGAAAAACATTGCAGTGGTTTAGAGGATTTGTGCCCATTGATTTCATCCAGCCACAGGGCTTAAAAATACCTAGTACATACTTAAACACAAGACCTGGGCATATGTTATTTGAAAACTTTTCCCCGCAAAAATGCAATTCTTCAAAACCTCTCAGACTATCCCAACTTGGGACTGCCACTACCAGAGCTAAAAACCAGGATCAAATATACCTCACCAGATGAAATAACATGCTTCCCTACGAACTCTGTGCCTACAGCATTAATAGGGATTTAATGTGTATACCCTACAGACCAGGCACAGAAGCAGATATAAAATGTGGTGATTGGCAAATTACAAAATTAAATTTAACCAGATCATAATGGTATCACTTTACACCCACTGACAAGGATGATTTTAGACAGAAAAATATGCAGTTTCCCTGTCTCAGACCCGCTCTATGTTCTCATAGAAAGTTCCTACCACCTTAAGAAGAGCTGAGCAATCAGGTATGTTTAAAACACGAACTACAGTGTGTAAACAGAGAGATGTGTTTAAAACTGGATATTTCGCTGCACTACATAGTTCAAATGCTGATTAGATTTCCCAGAGTTTACATGGGAAAGACCCTGAATAACAGTTATTAACTCCAGTGCTGTCATAATATCACGTTTTGATGTTAAGATAATTGATGTTTCAGCTGATGGGTTTTATGTTGAAACATGAGCAGCCACAGCATTCTCCTAGAGAAGCTGACTGCTCATGGCTTGGACAAGTGTGCTGTTCCCTGGGTAAAAAAAACTGTCTGGATGACCAAGTCCGAAGAGTGGTGGTGAATGGAGTTAAATCCAGTTTATGGCTAGTCACAAGTGGTGTTCCCCAGGGCTCAATATTGGGTCTGGCTTTGTTTAGTACCTTCCTCAATGATCTGGATGAGTGCACCCTCAGTAGGTTTGAAGATGAGACCAAGTTAGGCAGATGTGTTGATCTGCTTGATGGTAGTAAGCTCTACAGAGGGATCTGGACAGGCTGGGTTGATGGGTGGAAGATGATGGTATAATGTTCAACAAGGCCAAGTGCTGGGTCCTGCACTTGGGTCACAACAACCCCCAGCAACGCTACAGGCTTGGGGAAGAGTGACTGGAAAGCTGCCTAGCCGAAAAGGGCCTAGGGGTGTTGGTCAACATCTGGCTGAATATGGGCCAGCAGTATGCCCAGGTGGCCAAGGCATCCAAGGCTTTTATGAGAAATGGTGTGGCCAGAAGGACTAGGGAAGTGATCATCCCCCTGTACTCAGCACTGGTGAGGCTGCACCTTGAGTACTGGGTTCAGTTTTGGACCCTTCACTACAAAAAAGACACTGAGGTACTGGAACACATCCAGAGAAGGGCAACAAAGCTGGTGAAGGGTCTAGAGAACATGACTTACGAGCTGCTGAGGAAACTGGGGCTATTTTGTCTGAAGAAAAGGAGGCTTAGGGTAGACCTTATCACTGTCTATAACTACCTGAAAGGAGGATGTAGTGAGGTAGGGGTCAGTCTCTTTTCCCAATTAAGAAGCAACAAGACAAGGGAAAATGACCTCAATTTGCATCAGAGGAGGTTTAGAAAATTTTTTTCATATAAATGGTTGTCAAGCATTGAAACAGGCTGCCCTGGGAAGTGCTAGAGTCACCATCCCTGAAGGTATTTAAAAGGCACGTAGATGTGGTGCTGAGGGACATGGTTTAGTGGTGACTTGGTAGTGCTGGGTTAACAGTGGGTCTTGATCTGAAAGGTCATGTGGCATTTAAGGATGTGGTTTGGTAGTGGACTAGTCAGTGTTAGGTTTATGTTGGATTCAATGATCCCAAAGATCTTTTCCAACCTAAATGATTCTATGAAATCTTCTATGATATTTCTCCCAGTGTAATTTATTCTCTGCTTACAAAGGCTACCTAGACCAGGAAGAGTACATTATTAAGAATTGGTAAATTAAATTTGTTTTCTGCCCTGCTAAAATATTTTAGAGAAGTTACCTTAGGAATTTACTAGCAGAATGTTTTTGTTATTATTAGAAAACACTCACTTGCTGAAATTAAAGTTTTTTATGGAAACACCGCAATTCAAATGTTTCATCTATTCAAGGACAGAATAGCTGGTAGATGTAAGAAAGACACAAATACTTTCCTTCATTGGAAAAGTCAATATCACAGTTACTGCTGGTAAGACACAGGAAAACCGTTGCACAAAGACCTGAACCACAAGTCTACTTAGCTCTATGAGTGTGTACAAGGTGCCTTTCAGAGAGTAGTTAGACTTTATTGAAACATTTGAAAGAACTCTGTTTTATACTGGGACTAGGAAAATGGTGAAGTCTGAAAAAAATTTCACAGGATTAAAAAATACCTTTCCTGTCTAGCTGCTGCTGTGTTTTTAGCCTCAACATGGCAAATCTGGCACTAGCAGTATGGCATAGTTTACCTTTATGTAAACAAAATACTAGAGGAGCAATGATGTTCTGTTATAAACTTCTGGCATAAATTTACAAGACAGATGAAGGCTATTGATACCCAACTACTTCAACATTATTTCTCAATGCTAAAGGTAAAAATCCCAACCATATGCAAGGGTCATGGGAGGGAAGACACTAGCGAGCTTGTACTCCATTAGAGAGACTGTCTGAAATGATGACTCAAATGCTAGATGAAGACCTGATTCATTTATCTTTTACCCTTTCCTTCCTACAAATGGGTGAAATGGTCACATAGCATGTACTGCAAGTTAGGTAAGAGCTACCATGTTATTAAACAGATGGCAACTGCATCCATCTCTACATACTCCACAGTAAAAGAAGACTATTTTTCTTCATTTAGAATCAGTCCTTTTTTCACAGTAGTACTTCTAACTTCAGAAGTCAGTAAGAACGTTCGCAATACTTATAAGAAAAGGAAAATTAAGTTTTTACCTTAAGAATATGTGTATCCATGCTTGTGTGTGTGTGTTTCCCCACCTGACCCTTGCACACATTTGAGATTTTTTCTTCTGAGTTTTGAGAGAAGTCATGGAACCAAATGCCTTGGGACAGCATCTGCTGGTGGTTATACCAGTTAGCTCAGAAGTAAAAGGAACTAGCTGCAGATGGAACTGGGAAGAGACACCTGGAAGGAAATGGCTTAAAAATATGGGTTCAGCTTCTTGCCTCATTCTCTTAACTTAAGAATGTTCAAAATCAAGAAAAAACAAACAAAGACACACACGCAAGCAAAACCCCAAGACAAACAAAGAAACAAAAACCCAAAACCAACCAAACAAAAACCCCAGCTAAGCAGATTGTTGTTAGAGTTTCTGAACAAAGTTTTAACAAGGAGATGACTGGTCAAAAGTGAAGCCAGTTACAACATTACAGTGTGTACAAAGAGCACAAAGTCCATATTCACCCTAGAACTACATGCTCAGCTTATGTATGAATATGCTCATTGGAAACTGGAAAGATTTCTTGTTACTTGTTTGCTATTTTGCCTTTACTCCACTTCATCTATTAGTAAATGGGAGAGTGCCAGAGGTGCAGAGAGTTGGAAGGAAATGACCAAGGAGCCTGCTGACACACAGCCTTGCAACAATGTCTTTGGAGACGATAAATTCACATATCTTCCCAGCACACCCAAGTTTAAATAATTGCCATCTTAGGTGCCCTATCTAATCAATAGAGCTCGATGAGCATCTCCTGGCAGCAGTTCATTCATACTGCCTGTTTGAATCTGGGTATTAAGAGTGTATTTTACTGGCAGTCTGTGGAGCCAGAATGACCAACCACACGCACCCCTCAGGTGGCTGGGACAAATCCATACATTGGTCCTTTTCAGACAAAATTGCTAAGCTATGACAGCATGACAGCAGCCCTCTGGTCTGCTGCATAACAATATGGTGGCTTTCTGTAAAAGTTTAAGCTCTCAGCTACGCTTTATTGCTTTCTTTGTGAATGACTTATTACTATATATTACATGATTGTGTACCTGGGACGGTCCAGAAAGTTATTTAGTTACTTATAAGGCAGATGGAGTATATTACATTGAAAAAAAAACCTGGCACTAGCATATATTTTATTCAATCCTGGAGCCAATTTACATGTTAGACTAGAGGCTTTTGAAGGCTGAAGACACGGAGGCCACTTTCACGTGCCACATGCAGACATCCATGTTATCATCTATCCTGGCCATTCATTTAATCAAATCATTCTCTTCCACCCATTCTCCTTCCTCATGGCCTTTTATTGTATCAGACATTGTTTGTTTTGCCCCAGAACACACACAATTCAGGAGAAATAAAAGATTATTTGGAGGATGTGCATGAGAAACCAAGGCTTAAAATCTTGCCTGCACTATCACAGGCTCTTTGTATGCTTTCATTCAAGCTAGTTAAGCTATCTGTTAAATTAAGTAGTTGTTTTTAGCTTTACAGCAATGTTGTGAGATATTTGAGATTATGAAGTTCTCTGATACAGTAGTATTTGTAGCTTGGGCTAGGTGAACAAAGAATCACAGAATGTTTTGGGTTGGAAAGGACCTTTAAATGTCATCTAGTCCAACACCACTGCACTGAGAAGGGACATCTTGAACTAGATCAGGTTGCTCAGAGCCCTGTCCTTGAATGTGACACCTCTTTGGGCAACCTGTTCCAGCGTTTCACGACCCTCACTGTAAACAATACCTTCTTTAAATCTCATCTGAATCTACCCTCTTTTCGTCTAAAACCATTGTCTTTTGGCCTATCAGAACATGCCTTGCTAAAAAGACTGATCCCATCTTTCTTACAAGCCCTCTTTAAGTACTGAAAGGCTGCAGTAATGTCTCCCTAGAGCCTTCTTTTCTCCAAACTGAATTACCCCAACTCTCTCAGCCTTTCTTCATAACAGAGATGTTCCAGCCCTCTGATTATTTTTCTAGCACTCCTCCGGACCCACTCCATCAGGTCCATTTCCTTCTTATGCTGAGGACACCAGAGCTGGACACAGTACTCCAGGTGAGGTCTCACCAGAGCAGAGTGGAGCAGAAGAATCACCTCCCTCTTTCTGCTGGCCACACTTCTTTTGATGCAGCTGTCGCGGTCCGGGCGCCAGCGTCCGTACCGCCTCCCAAACGGGAAGAGGATTGAGGGCAAGGCGAGACACTACCCAAACAAGCTCGTAGGCAAACACGGAGATTGATGAG
>JAVSBS010022451.1:0-20080 GCA_033124195.1 Coracias cyanogaster | reverse complement strand
GAGGTGTCCCTGCCATGGCAGGGGGTTGGAACTAGATGATCTTTGAGGTCCCTTCCAACCCAAACCATTCGATGATTAAATGATTTGATGATTCTTATGGTAAAACCATGACTGATGTCCAAGTGGGCTTGGATGCCGGGCGACAGTGTGGCAGGAGGGGGGAACATTGTTGGCTAATTGGCAAGCAGGTGGCAAGGAGCCGTCCCTGCTGCTCACTGGGAGTTTTGCACAGCCCTGTGCACTTTGGGCACACCTGGGCCCGCTGCAAAGCTGCCTGACTCTGTCGGCACCCAGGAGCTCCTGTGGCTGCCTTGCTTGGGGCGAGCAGGGCGCGTTTGTGCCGGAGCCGGGTGTGCCCATGGGGATGTGGGCAAGGACGGGCTGAGCTCTTGCCCTGGCTCCCCCCATGCCATCCTGGAGGCAGCAAGTGGTTGCTCTGGATGCCTGTGGGTCGAGCCAGGATCAGTGACCAGCCCTTGGTCAGGCAAAGTGCTGGGTAGCCAGGGACACAGCCCTAACTGAGCACAGCTCCTGCAGCAGCTGCTTCGGCTCAGCTCCTGTCCCCATGGCAGGGGTAGCTGGAGCCAAGCAAGCTGTGCCTCTGGGGCACACAGGAGGAGGAAACCGTATGGAATATTAAAAAAAAGCACCTTTTTTCTAACATGGAGGCTTTTAAAAACTTGTTTCTTTCTCTTTTTTTAGAGAGCCTAAGGTTGGGTCCTAAAGCGCCCAGCCGTCGCTTTAACCCCGAGTACCCGTCGTGTCCAGTTTTAAAGCGCTGCAGCCATTTGGTGGCAGGGACGCATGGTCTTGGCCCAGAACCTGGCTTTGCCGAAGGTTTGCGGTCGCCAGTGCAGGCTGTGGGCTTGGCTGAGCTGCAGCCGGGTGGGCGCGGGACTCGCTGGCCCGGCCTGTCCCCTTGTCCTCCCCGCCAGGACTCAGGGAGCTGCTCTGGGCTTTCTGGAGCCCTATGGGGCAGCCCTGACCCCGAACCCAGGGCTCTCATGAGAGGCCCACCGGGATGTCCAAAGGCAACTGCCTCCGCCCCAGCAGAGATGCAAACTGAAACACCTCCCAGCAGTGTTTTGGGGCAGATTGGTTGCTTTGCCCTCAGCTCGGACTCCCAATCCACAGCCCAATATGAGGGTGGTTGGTTACCAGAATAGGTTGCCCAGAGAGGTGGTGGAGGCCTCATCCTTAGAGACATTCAAGGTCAGGCTTGATGGGGCTCTGAGCAGCCTGATGTAGTTAGAGATGTCCCTGCTTGTTGTAGGGGGGTTGGACTAGAGGACCTTTGGAGGTCCCTTCCGACCCAATACCTTCTATGTTTCTATGATTTGAATCTTCCCGCCCCACGATCCCTGGACGGGGGCTGGACTGAGCTGGATTGAAGCCACTCAGCTTCAATGGAGACCATCTCCCTGGGCTGTTCCCTGCCCACATCCCTTGATGCAGCCCAGTCAGAGCAGTGAGGAGCCCATGGAGTTGTCCAGCTCTTGGAGACCATCCTGGCCTTGTCTCAAAGCAGGTCAGCCCCTAAGATGGGCAGCCACTGCAAAAGCCCAGCTGCTCTTTCCCTGTCCATTTTTCCTGAGCTCTTTGAAAGCTTCAATCCCGGGGTTACATGGCTGAGTGGCACAATCCTGCATACGCTCTCCCTGCTCCTGACCTGAGCCCAGGCTCGGAGGTGTTCAAAGTGCACAGGGCAGATGGAGCAGCCCATCCCTGCTCCGGCACCAGCTGCCAGTGAGAGCAAAGGGGATGCACAGAGTTGCTTCTTGATCTGGTACTGCACCGGCACGGCCACCTGCACCGTGGGAGCCAATGGCTGCCAGTGAGCCCTGGCCACCAGCGATGACACTGAGGAAGGTGCCCAGCCACAGGACTCTGATGAAGGAAGGAGGGATGGAAGGACAGCAGGACAGCAGGAAGGAAAGGGCTTAGCTGGGGGTGGTGTGGGCCAGGCTGGGAGCAGAGAGAGCCAGGGCCAGTGGGGCGGGGGGACGGTTCCTGCAGCCGTTCCCCCATTTACCTGGCTCCGGGGCATTTCTCTGCAGAAGGAGCGATTCGTCAAACTCCTTGACCAGCTGCACAACTCACTGCGGATCGATCTCTCCATGTACCGGGTAAGGGGCCTGCTGTGTCTCAGTTTCCCCACCTGTCTAATAACATCTGAAACAACAGTTTTCTCCCCCTCCACTTGTCCCTGTGAGTTTTGTGTGCAACTCCGCTCTTTTCTTCCCCTTTGGCAGAACAACTTCCCTGCCAGCAGTCCTGAACGGCTGCAGGATCTCAAGTCCACGGTGGATTTGCTAACTAGCATCACCTTCTTTCGGATGAAGGTATTGCTGGGGCCTCACTTGCCCCATCCCTTGGTGGGAGCCTGACCCTCGCTGGCCCTGGTTCCTTGCAAGGTTGGGGTTGTGCTGGCCGGGGTTATGGGTCTGCCTCCAGCACCAACCCCTCCCCACAAACCCAGGTCCAGGAGCTGCAGAGCCCCCCACGAGCCAGCCAGGTGGTGAAGGACTGTGTGAAAGCCTGCCTCAACTCCACCTATGAGTACATCTTCAACAATTGTCACGAGCTGTACAGCCGCGAGTACCAGACAGACCCGGTGCGTGGGGCAGGGGAGCTCGACCACACTGGGATGCCGAGTGCTGCGGGGGGACCTCACTGCCCCCACTGACCTTCCCCATCCCTTGCCCTTCTCCTTCACGTGGTGCTCCTGCTGCCTCTCCAGAGTGCTCAGCCTTAGGCAGAATGAGCTTTGGGAAGGGTTTCAGCCCCACTACTGTGGGATTGAGACTGGGGCCAGACATGGGGAGCTGCGTGGGGGCTTCCAGGGTGATCCCAGAGCCCTCCTGCCTCCTTTTGAGCCCCACCACCCAATTGAGCCCAGCAGGTGGGGTGACTGGAGCCTCTGCTGTGTCCCCATCACTCCAGACTAAGAAAGGCGAGGTACCCCCTGAGGAGCAGGGCCCCAGCATCAAAAACCTGGACTTCTGGTCTAAGCTCATCACCCTGATAGTCTCCATTATCGAGGAGGACAAGAACTCCTACACGCCCTGCCTGAACCAGTGAGTAGGTGCTGGGAAAGGGGACCCTGCTTTGCATTGGGGGGGATGCCTACACAGTGACAACAGCAGCTTGGAAGTGGGTTGGAACAGCCATTCTACAGATGGGGAAACTGAGGCAGGTGGGAGGTGGGGGGGCCATGTATCTCCAAGTCGAGAGCTGGTCCACCCCATGTCCACTCTTTCCCTTCTCCCCAGGTTCCCCCAGGAACTGAATGTGGGGAAGATCAGCGCCGAGGTGATGTGGAACCTCTTCGCTCAGGACATGAAGTACGCAATGGAGGGTGAGTCCACCCGCAACAGGTAGGAGAACCAGGCAAGAGCTACATTCTGCTCCCACCTTGTCTGTTCCCTGGGCCAACCCACTTCACCCCCTCATCAACACGATGCCTAGCTTTAAGCCCACCCAAGGAGCACTTCGCTCTTCACCCCCTTGCCCTGGCATTCCCGGAGCTGCCCTTGGGGCAGCTGCCCCCCAGGTCTGGGGCTTGAAGCAACCACTGCCTGTTCTTGCCTTCCCCATGCAGAGCATGACAAGCATCGCCTGTGCAAGAGCGCGGACTACATGAACCTGCACTTCAAGGTGAAGTGGCTGTACAATGAGTATGTCACTGAGCTGCCTTCCTTCAAGAGCCGTGTGCCCGAGTACCCCGCGTGAGTGCAGCCCTCAGGGGGCAGGGGAGAGGGTGCTTGCACCACAGGGCTGGCTGGTCTCACTGGGAATGGGCCTCTTCCAGATGGTTCGAGCCCTTTGTTATCCAGTGGCTGGATGAGAATGAAGAGGTGTCGCGGGATTTCCTGCATGGGGCACTGGAGCGGGACAAGAAGGATGGGGTAGGGACCGGACTGTCAGTGAGCCACAGCAGGGGGGTGGGCAGGGGGCTTGTCCCTCGATGCCCAGAGTATCCCCATCAGGGCCAAAATCCCACCTCCCTGCCTCCTACTGACACGACTTCTCACCCCCCCAGTTCCAGCAGACATCGGAGCACGCGCTCTTCTCTTGCTCTGTGGTAGACGTCTTCTCCCAGCTTAACCAGAGTTTTGAGATCATCAAGAAGCTTGAGTGCCCTGACCCCCAGATTGTCGGGCACTACATGCGACGGTTTGCCAAGGTGGGCAACTGTTGTGGGGGGGAGCTGCTGGGCCAGCAGCACCCCTGGGACCGCATTGTGGGCAGTGACACAGGGCTGTGTTGCGATCTCCATTGTACCGCTCCTAACAGTGATGTTCAAGCAAATGTGCCACCAGCAGACCCTGTGGCTCTCTCAGCTTTGCTAGCAGAGGAGATTAGCTAATTAATGAGTTAATTATTCTAGATTAATAAATGCCACTGGCTTGCTGCAGTGTGGGAGGGAGTTGTAGATGGGCTTGATGGCTGATGCCTTTACAGCCATGCTAGTGATGGAGCTGCCTATGGAGACTAAATGCTGGATCTGGCTTCCCGTGGCTGTGCCCATGTGGCTTCTGGTGCATCGGTGGGGCCTGAAGGTCTGGGGCCCCAGGGTGTATCCCAGCACTGGGTTGTTTCGCTGCTGTGGGACTCATGGTGTCCTTCTCTCCCTCCTTCCTCCTCTTTGCTGCTGTCTGGGTGTCTTTGTTGCTGCCCTTTTTTGGCTTCAGACCATCAGCAATGTGCTACTCCAGTATGCTGAGATAATCTCCAAGGATTTTGCCTCATATTGCTCCAAGGAGAAAGAGAAAGTGGTGATGTATCTCCCTTCTGCTTGCCACCTGCCTGGTGCTGCTGGGCGGGACTGTCCTCATGTGGTGACCCCAGCCATCACCTCAGCTCTAGAGGTGGTCTCCGTGACGCAGGTCCTGCCGGTGGTCTCTGTCCAATTGCAGCCCCTGACATGCTGCCAGGGAGGGCTCCATACCATGACTGTTTTCCTGTGCCCTGGCACAGGGTGGGAGGCCCCTGGGGTGGTGGGCAGCTGTTCCAGCTACATTTGTTGGTGCTGACCCTCCTCTCCATCTCACCCCTTCAGCCCTGCATCCTGATGAACAACATCCAGCAGCTCCGTGTCCAGCTCGAGAAGATGTTTGAAGCCATGGGTGGGAAGGAGGTGCGTATCAGGGCCTCCAGGATGGAGCCCTGTGTAGAAGCTGGATCAGTCCCTTCTTCGCAGAGGTAGCCCCTTCCCCAGCTCTGCAGTGCTGGGAGCATACCCTGATTCCTCACTCCTGTATGGGATCACACTGTCCAACCTCATAGCATCCTGCTCTCCCATCATGTCAGACAATGGATGGGCTTTACCCTGCCTAGGGGTACATTTGGGGTACAGAGACCCCCAGGGCTGGGCCAGGGACCCTGATGACTTCTCCAACCTGTCCCTCCTCCAGCTGGACACAGAAGCCAGTGATATCCTCAAGGAACTGCAGGTGAAACTCAACAATGTCCTGGATGAACTGAGCCGAGTCTTTGCCACCAGGTACAACTGGGTGAGGGGACACAGATGGTGGGCCAAGGAGAGGTTTTGGGGTCTAGGAGCTGCAGCTGGGGCTGGGATGGGGGCTCTACTTGGCTGAGTAGTTCCTGGGTTTGACCATGGGATGCTGAGCTGCCTGGGCATTGTGGTCCCCAGTTTCCAGCCACACATCGAGGAGTGCGTGAAGCAGATGGGTGACATCCTGAGCCAGGTGAAGGGCACAGGCAACGTCCCCGCCAGCACCTGCAGCAGTGTTGCACAGGATGCTGACAATGTCCTGCAGCCCATCATGGACCTCCTGGACAGCAAGTAAGTGTGACGGGCCATGGGAACCCCCATACTCCCCCATAACCCTTACCCACCCTGGGAGTGTGGGGTCAGGGTGCTGTGCTGGGACCTTCAGCCCCATCCTCTCTCTGCAGCCTGACGCTCTTTGCTAAGATCTGTGAGAAGACTGTGCTGAAGCGGGTGCTGAAGGAGCTCTGGAAGCTGGTGATGAACACAATGGAGAAGACAATTGTCCTGCCCCCGCTCACTGATCAGACGGTGAGTGACAAGGAGAGGGACCAGGGATAGGGGACCCTGGAGCTGACACAGGTGGCTGACTGGGGCCAGTGTGGGACATTGCTAGCCAGATGCCCTCACTGGCTGCTGAGGGAGCAACCTCCCCAAACCTGCCCCCAGCTCAGGGCCAGGGAAGGGATGGAGGGGAGAAAGGTCATCCTTGACCCAGGTGCCTGTTGCAGCCCAGCATGCTCTTGGCTGGGTTTGCCAAAGGACATTCCTGCCATCTCCATCGTGGCACCAAGATGGGGGCACTGGTCCTTTCCTCTCCATTCTTCCTTCTGAGCTGGGGCAGCAGCCCGTGCCTTGCTCCTCAGCACTGGCTGTGGCCATGGTCCTTGTGCCAGGAGGTGAATTAGGAGGCTATTAGAGTGCAGGGAGCCACCACTTGTTGGCCTTACTGTGGGACTGGGCTTCCCTGGGGAGCAGGGACTGTTTTTGGGGGGATGGGGGTGATGTGGGGATGGGGGCCATGACCCTGCAGCAGGGCTGAACTCTTGCTCGTGGACTGTACAGGCTCTAGGACAGCAGAGCAAAGCCCAGGGAATGGTCCCTCAGAGTGAAGCTGCCTGCAGGTGTCAGGGCTCTATTGCATTGCTGTCTGTCTGTTCTCCCCACCTGGAGCCCAAAGCTTCCCAGGGCGACTGTTCTCTTGGGGTCAGACAGGGAAGGGTGACACCAAGGGCTCTTACCAGCCACAGATCTGTCCCTTTCACTCTTGGTGGATTTTGTCACTGTCACAAAGCTGGGCTCAGGCTCTTACTTGAAGTCCCTGTAGGCATGGGTTGCTGTGTCACCTTTCTGGGGATCCTTGTGCTATAAGGGACAGTAAGGGACAGTCAGCCCTTGGTGCTTCCACCTTGTCACAGCCCAGAGCCTGGCTCAGGCCAGCCCTGCATTGCTCCTGGCTAGGCTCACACACCCTTGGCCAAAAGTGGCCAAATCCAGCAGGAACACTGGTGCTGCTGGGTCCTGGTTGCTATCCCAGCCCCTGGCTCTATCCCTTCCCGGCTGTGTGTGGCTCTGCCATGTTCTGGAGGCAGAGAGCCCTGTGTTGGGGGCAGAGGAGGTGACATGGACATGTGGATCTGCTGAGCGATTCTCCTGGGGGAGGCAGTCCTTGGAGGGGTCCTGTGCTGGGGCTGGTACCTACAGCAAGAGCTCCGTCCTGGGGATGGCCAGGCAGGTTGGCAACATATGCCAGAGCCAGATGTCAAGTTGGGTCCACCAGCTCCCTGGAGCTGAGTCCTCTTGGGGCAGAGCCCTCACCACAATGAGGAAGGACTGGCCAGGTTGGGATGGGGCCACTTTGGGACTGTGGAGACCTGTGGTGCTGGTGGCAGGGCATTGATGGTGAGTGCTGGGGCGTGTTAGATGGGGCACACCCCTGGCTCTGCCATCCCTCCTGGCTGGTGGGGGTGGGAGGGCAGCCAGGGCTGGTACCCAGCCGTGGGGCAGCTGGGACTGGGGAGGATGGAGGAGAAGGAGGCCGACACTCATGTCACGGTTGTTTTCTCCAATTGCTCTGCTCGCCTCTCAATGGCAGATGATTGTAAGTACGACAGCTCCCTGTCTGTCTGTCTGTCTGTCTGCTGTGTGTCGGTCCTGGCCTCGCCGGTTTTTGTCTTGTGTGGCTACCCATGCCCTGCCCATGCCCTCCTCCGCCTCCCAACTTGGTCCTCCTCTGTGGTCCCCGTCCCTGTGCTGCCTGCTTGGCACTTTCTCCTGGTGGGCATTTGTCCACAGCCCCACATGGGTTCGGGGGGTGGAAAGGTCCTGGACAGATTTGGGATGCCTGGATGTGGGGAGCTGGCCAGGGTTAGTGATGGGCTGAGAGGGGACAGTGATGTGGCAGTGCCACATCATCGGGGACAGCCAAACCCAGGCTGATCCCACCTTCTTTCTCCGTGCTTCAGGATGAGAGAGGCTGCTGGAGACACAAGCAGGGGAGTGGTGCATACCTGGCAGTCAGGGCTGCTTTCCTGACCCCTTGTGCCTCAGTTTCCCCTTGAGGCCCTGGCTTGGGGTGGCTGTAGTGGGGGCTGAGGGCAGAAGCTTTTCCTGCCTGTGGAAAGAAGAATCTTGCTGGGACATGATGGTCCCTGGCCTGGTTGCTCAATGGTGAGGCAGGTTGCTAGCAGGAGCTGTGAGACTTTTCCCCTGGTTGGGATATGGCCCTGGGAGCCCAGACTCCTGGGTTCCCTTCTTGGCATTGCTGCTGGGTCCTTGCATGGCTTTGACTGAGCAGTTTCCGTTTATCCTCTGCTGCTCAGTCTGTGGCCATGGGCTCATGCTCTGTGGGGTAAGGGAAGGGCCCCCACCCCTGCTTTGACTGCAGGCACCTTCACAAGGAGGGTCAGTGGTGTGGGTGCTGGTGGTTGGGTGCTGGGTGCCAATTCCTGCGGGGTCCATCCCATGTGCCCCAACACCTTGTGTTTCCAGCAGCAGCAGCAGCATTTGGAGAGACCCTGGGGCTGAGCCTCCCCTCAGACCTCACCCCATGTCCCAGACTTGCTGAGGCTGCCTGGGGACAAGGGTGGTGTCAGCTTGAAGGGGTGCAAGGTCCTCTTGTTCACCTATCTTCCTGTGCCTCAGTTTCCCCCCAGGGCAAGAAACCTTTCTGGCAGACCCCCTTGGCCCTAACTGTGCTGCTTGTCCCTCCCCCAGGTTTCTCTGCCAGCTGACCCCCCTGCTACCCACTCCTGACTTGAATGTGTCCCAGACCCTGCCCCAAGGGGCTGGTTGGGAACTCCCCCATGTCACTCCTGTCCCATTTTACACTGTTTCTCTTGCTGCTGTGTGAGATTGTCACTGGGCCTGGCACTACATGGACCAGGACTCTGTACAAAGTCCAAGTACAGCTGCTCCCTCCCCGTTCCCAGCGCTGTGAGCCAGGCTGGAGCCAGGGGCGATGTGGGAGCACCAGAGGCCACCCACACACGGTGTCAGCTGCCTCCTGCCTCCCTATGTCCCAGTGGGGACCAGTCCCCCATCGGCTTAGCATTCCTGTATCCCAGCAGGGACCCATAAGCCCAGCATCCCGGTGTGGGGAGAAGTTCCCCAGCAGTGCAATGTCCTGCATTCCAGTCAGGACCAGTTAGCCCAGCATCCCAAAGACACCAGTACCTCAGTGATCCAGCATCCTGCTGGGGACCAGTCCCCCACTAACCCAATATGGACCAGTGTCCCATAAGCCCAGCACCCCAACACGGACTAGTCCCCCACTGGTCCTGGCTGTCCTTTAGGAGCTCAGCGATATCTTTGCCACCAGCTTGTGGCCACCCATGTGCCCAGCCTCGCCCTGCGCCCCTGTGTCCTGTCCCCCGCTCTCCCTCCAACCCCCACTCAACCTTTGACATTGCTTCTACAGGGCACGCTCTTGAGAAAACATGGCAAGGGGACAGAGAAGGTAAATAGCCGTGGGCTCCATGTGTGTCCTTTCCCCGTGGCCACACTTGTGGCCCCACACTCACCTGCTGTTGAGGTCTAGGCTTGTCCATGCTTCCTCTGTCATGCTGTCTGGATGTGTGTGTGGCATGCTGTCATGTCGAGGTGTGCCGTGTTGTCTGGGACATGCTGCCTGTGTGCAGGACAGGGGCAGTGACCTCTTTCTATGTGTCACCTGGGGTAGCAAGCGGGTGTCGCGTTGTGCTCAGCCCCCACGGGTGGGTGTGTGGGGCATCACCCACCCCCAGGCAGGCGTAGGGGACGCCGCCCCATGGCACTCAGCACCCCTCCAGCATGGTACAGTGTGGGGATGGGGTGCCCAGGCACAGGAGGTCTCAAGTACAAACCCATCCCACTGCTGGGGGCTCAGGAAGAGGTGACCCCCAGGATGCTGGGCCATGCTGGGGATGTGTAGGGCGCACTAGGGGCTGTGGGGCTGCTGAGATCCCCTGGACCTCTGAGCCTCTGATGCTTGGGGGGCCTCAGCAAGGCTCACTGAGCCCCAGAAGTTGCTAGAAGGGCTTTATCTAGCACACGGGCTCTCTCTCTCAGGGTGCTCCCCACTGCTGGGCCAGGGGCCTGGCACAGCCCCCCTAGCTGCCTGCTCCCAGAGCCCAGCTCCCAGGAAGAGCTGTGCTGGCAATGCCCACAGCTCTGTGCGCTCCCCTCTCGTTTGACAGGGGATGCCAGGTCCTGCCCCAGTTCACTGAGTGTACCGGGCGAGCCACTTTCCTCCACCTGCTGCTATTTCCCCAGCCCCAAGCAAGGTTGGGAGCAAATCTGCCCCCACCCAGGAAGGGCCTTGGAACACCCATCACAGGTTCACTGGCACAGGGCTCAGTCTTGGCGGGTGTGAACTGGTGCTGAACCAGTGGCACCAGTGGAGAACTGGGTGCAGCCAGAGTCCACATGGTCGGAGGACGTGGGGGGGCCCAGACCTGTGGCTGGCCACTGCTGGGACCACCAGTAACTGTCCCTTGCTGTTCTCTTCCAGAGCAGGGTGAAGCTGCCCAGTCACACTGAAGTAAGGACATGGCTCTTCTGCTCCCCACTTGGTTTTGGTCCCTCCTCTCGTCTCCTCCTGGTCCCTTGTTCTGTGCGCTGTGGGGTGGGGGGGTTCCGCCTCAGTACAATGTCCCGTCGTGCTCTGTTTGGGTGACATCAGTGTCCCCAGCTCCCAGCCTGTCCCTTAATAAGACAGAACTTGGTGGTGGGGGGGGGGGGAGTGGTGTTGGAGCACAAAGGGTTATTGGGGAGGGGAGATACAAAATGAGGGCGTTGGGGCAGAAGGTAATGGCTAGTGGGATAGATGCTGGGGTTTCTCATTGGGAAGTACTGGCTCTACTGGTGCCAGGAAGGGGAAGGAGGTGGGAATCCCTGGCTCTGCCCTGCTGGGCCCCAGTTTACCCAGTTACGTGTTGCACACTGGAGTGCTTGAGAAGGGGAGCTTGTGCTCAGCCCAGTAAGCGGGTGCCAGACCAGGGAGGGAGTGGGATCTGCCCATGCCATGGGGCTGCATCCTGCAGAGCCATGGCAGTGGGCCCCATGGGATGGTGTCATGGCCCCTGCCCATGAGGGTGGCACAGCACAAGGCAGATGAAGGTGGGCAGGGGCTCCCATCTGTGATGTTCCTTGGGGTGCAAAGGGCCCAGGAACCTCCCTGGGGCTGGGACTGGGCAGGGGTCTGGGTGGCCCCCCCTGTGTTTGACTTGGCTGCCAGCAGCTCGGGGACCGCGCTGCATCCTCCTTGTGCCCATTGTCCCCCTGCACTTGCTGTCTGCTCCCCCCACCCTGATGTCATATGATTGTCCATGAGGTGCCAGTGATGTGCTGTGCCAGTCTCTGTTTGATGCAGAAGTGGCTGCTTGGGCAGCACAGGGAGCAGGATGGGACCCTTGGGCCAAGCTGCTTGTGCTGAGCGGGGTGAGTTCCCCAATGGCAGGGTGATGTCCTGCCCAGGGGTCCCCAAGCCCCCAGCCACACATCTGAGAATTCAGTGGCTAGGATGGGGGCTGCCAGGCCTACACCTGCATTACCCTGCCTGCCATGGCTGGTGGCTCCTGTAGTTCTCTGAGGAGCTCCCCTCCAGACCCCTGGAGCTGGGGGCCTGCGGGAGACCCTGGAGCTGCAGCAAGCTCCTGGCACCACATGTCCAGCCTGATGATGGCAGCCCCAGCCTGGCTGCTCACCGGGGCCATTCCTGTCTCTTTGCTCTCTGCAGGGCACACAGATGATTTTCAATGCAGCCAAGGAGCTGGGGCAGCTCTCCAAGCTGAAGGTGAGGGCCAGGAGGCTGGGCTGGGGGCAGGTGGTCTGAATCATAGAATCACAGAATCATTTAGGTTGGAGAAGACCTCTAGGATCATCAAGTCCAACCTTCATCCCAACATCTCCCTGACCACTAGACCGTGCCCTGAAGCACCACATCTACTTGTTTTTAAACACCTCCAGGAATGGTAACTACACCACTGCTCTGGGCAACCCGTTCCAATGCCTGACCACTCTTTCAGTAAAGAAATTTTTCCTAATATCCAACCTAAACCTCCCTTGATGCAACTTCAGGCCATTACCTCTTGTACTGTCATTTGTTACTTGGAAGAAGAGACCAACATCAGCCTTACCACAACCTCCTTTTAGGTAGTTGTAGAGAGCAGTGAGGTCTTCTCTCAGCTTGTGCTAGTGTGGGTGGCACTTTGCAGACTGGCACTGCTGCAAGGACCCTGCCAGTGCTTGTTTTCTGGCAGAGCTGGGGCAAGGGGAATGGGGCCCTGGTGCTGTGCTGAGAGCAGAATTTGTGCCTTGCAGGATCACATGGTGCGGGAGGAAGCAAAGAGCCTGACCCCAAAGCAGTGTGCAGTGGTGGAGCTGGCACTGGACACCATCAAGGTGAGGATACTCTGGGGTATGAAGGGTGGCCCTGAGGGCTCCGGCCCTGAGGGCTCCAGGCCTGAGGCACAGACCCAGGGGTGTACTGGGAGGGCTCCAGCAGAGCCACTGAGGACCCTGTGGCTGTCTCCCCCCTCCAGCAATACTTTCACGCTGGTGGCGTGGGGCTGAAGAAGACGTTCCTGGAGAAGAGCCCAGACCTGCAGTCGCTGCGCTACGCCCTGTCCCTCTACACCCAGGCTACTGACCTCCTCATCAAAACCTTTGTGCAGACCCAGACTTCGCAGGGTAGGATGCGCTGCCCTGGCCTCAGCCCAGGTTGCCCCACAGCCATGGCCTCACCCTGCCTCTGTCCCACCGGGGTTGGGAATCCCAGCCAGGATCGTGGAGGGGTGGGAGGGATGGGTGGGGAGTGAAGGGCTTTTTTCCTCCCATAGTTTTCAGATGAAGAGGGGCCGTGGGTGCCCAGAGCCAGCCTGGCACCCCTGAAGTCCCTCACCAGCAAGAAGAGCATGTCCCCAGTGCCAGACCATGGCTGGGCTGGCACAGAAATGGGGCCCATGGGTGGGGGAGAGGGTCACCCTCTGGCCACATGTCACAGTGTTTTGGCCTCTGTCACTCAGACACTTCTGATCCAGTGCTGCCTTGGAGCCACCAGAGGTGGCTGAGTGGTGCCAGCCTGGCCAGCGCCTAGACTCTTGCGGGATCAGCTGGATCTGGATGCTGTGCCAGGACCTGTCCACATACAGGGTGCCCCACATACCCCATGATTTGGGATCTGTGCAGGGTGCCGGGTGCCAGGTGCCTCCCAGGCGCTGCCTCTGTCCCACAGCCATGCGGTGCAGGTTGCTGGGCACCCTCCAGGGCAGGACTCCCCCCCCAGCTCTAAATGCTGCCCTTTATTTTGTTCTTTGGCTACCTGAGGAGAGGACAGAGATGCTCTGTGTTGGTCGTGGGCTGTTGCATGCCCCAGCCAGGCTTGTCTGCGTCCTTGGGGAGTGGGACATGCGTTTGCTGTCTGTGCATCTCCTGCAAGGGACGTCTGTCCTGTCTGCGCCTCCATGTAGGGGGCATGGGGTTGGGTCTGGTGTGGGCCAGGACCCTTGGGTGTAGTCTGGCTCCAGGACCCCCTGGGCTCAGAGCTGGGTGGTGCCCAGCACTCCCATGTCGCTGCAGTGTTGTCCGGATGCTCAGCCGTCCATCTGTCTGCGAGATCTGATCTCTCTTTCTCTCTCTTTGTTTTCTCCTCCCTCTTTCACTGTTCCCGTCCCCCACACACGTTGTCTCCTTCCTCCTTTCTTCGTCTACTCTGTGCCGTGTCTCTGTCTCTTTCTCTCTCCTTCCCACTAGTTCATGGTGGGAAAGGTATTAGGTTTACCCTTAGTGAAGAAATTTGTCCTGAGAAGGGTACGTGTGCTGCTTGCCCACCCCTGCACCTGCTGCCGCCAACCTGGGCTAGTAACAGTCCCTGCACTCCTGGGCGGGGCCCAGGAGCCCTGTCCCCACACCACCAGCCTTGGGGACCCCCAGAGTGGGCAGAGCTGGAGCCCCTCCACCCACAAACTCGCACTATTGGGGCTACTTTGGGCTGAATTTGGAGGAACTGTGCTCAGCCATCTTGAGCACCCCCAGACTGGGCAGGAGGCTGTGCCTCACGGGAATAGAGGTGTGCTCGCCTTTGTTTGCAAGCTCTGGGCACCCCACGTGGTCACTAGTGCTGCTGCCTCGGTGTGGGCACCTGCCACAGCCTCCCTGCAAGCTGGGTACCTGTCCCCTTGGGACACGTGGCCCCAGGGGAGGCCATGACCATGGCCATGGCCCCCTCCCATCCACCATGCTGCCAGAAGGACCATTACTGGCCTTGCTCCAGCGAGCTCTGTCCACCTGCCCCAGGGTGTGAGGAATGAGTCCGGCTCAATGGGTCCCGCTTGGCCTTCATCACAGCCTACCAAAGGGGCCAGGGCTGCACCCCATGCTTGGCCTCTTGTACCCAGACACCCCCTCCTCACCCACCATCGCCTCCATTTCGGCTCAGCATGCGACGCTGTCCGGGTGGCGGGAGCCTGAGGGGATGGGGCACCAGGGGTGGGGCGGAGGAGGAAGGATGGAGCGTGTGCCATCATGAATGCCCCCTGGCCTGGCACCTTTGTGTGGGGGGCCATGGGGTGACACATGGGGATGTGTCCCCCTTTGCACTATCTCCACCCTGGGAGCTTTCCGCTGAGCTTGGTTTGATCTCCTTGGCCCTGTCTGACCCATGGAGCCCGTCCCCTGCCTTGCACCCCTCTTTCACCCATGGGTGCATGCACAGCTCCTGAGGGGGGAGGGGGTGAGCTGGGCTGTTGGTCGCAGGTCACCCGAGTTCACCAGGCTTGGGGACCCCAGGCCTTGAGATGGTCCCTGAGATGGAGGGGATACAAGAGGGGGCAGGTCAGCCCCAAGGCCCTGGCAGGGCCATGGCTGCCCTGTGGCACAAGGGCCAGATTGGGTCTCTCCTGGCCAGTGCTGTGGCCATGCTCGTGGCTATGCACGGAGCACTGACACCACCCCCACCCCATCTGTTCATAGCAGTGGGAGCTGGGCCACCATCCCCTGCCCCATCCCACCCAGAGATCTCAGCCCCTGCCTCTCTGGGCCCCACCAACGTAGAGTGGGAAGACAGAGAGCCAGCCTTGTGTGGGGGATGTCCAGCCATGCCCCAGCCCAGCCTGGTGCAAGCCCCAGCCGTCTTTGACAGTTGCTGCATCCTTGCTGCTGTCCTTAGAGTTCTTTGGCAGAAGCCATATTGGGCCAAATCCTACTGGCCACCTCCTCCTGCCCCATGGTGGGTGACCTGCTTCCTCCAGTGGGGTTGGTGGTGGGCAGGGGACAGCAGGACCACCGGGGGAATGGGCACTCATGTCTCCTCCATTTGCCACTCAGGCTCTGGTGTGGATGACCCTGTCGGGGAGGTGTCCATCCACGTGGAGCTCTTCACCCACCCTGGCACTGGCGAACACAAAGTCACTGTCAAAGGTGGGTTCTGCTGGCTGGGATGCAAGGGTCTGATGGGTAGCAGCGTCCCATGAACCTTATGTGCTCCCTCCTTGCAGTGGTGGCTGCAAATGACCTCAAGTGGCAGACGTCAGGCATCTTCCGGCCCTTCATTGAGGTCAACATCATTGGGCCCCACCTCAGTGACAAGAAGAGGAAATTTGCCACCAAATCCAAGAACAACAGCTGGGCCCCCAAGTACAACGAGAACTTCCAGTTGTGAGTGGCACTGTGGGGCTGGGGATGTGGGGCTGGGCTAGGGAATGTGTCCCTAAGATGTGGGGACCCCTTCCTCCTGGGAGCTGTAGGGCAGTTTGCTTGTCCCCCAGGGGATGTTTGAGATGCTTTTCTCATTGGTAAAAGCAGGGATTGGGGAAAAGGAAAAAAAAAAAAAAACAACCAAAAAGCTCTTTTAGGGGCAGTGGGGAGGCAGTACCCATATAGGGTGCTGCTGCAGAGCCAGGGGGGTGGGGAGTGTGACCCCTTATGCCAACACTGCCCATCTGTGAACCCCTGCAGCACGCTGGGGACAGAGACGGGTCCTGAGTGCTACGAGCTGCAGGTATGTGTGAAGGATTACTGCTTTGCCCGCGAGGACCGGACAGTGGGCATCGCTGTCCTGCAGCTCCGCGACATCCTGCAACGCCCCGGCTGTGCCTGCTGGCTGCCCCTGGGCCGCCGCATCCACATGGATGACACTGGCCTCACGGTACTCCGCATCCTCTCCCAACGCAACAATGATGAGGTAGCCAAGGAGTTCGTCAAGCTCAAGTCGGACACCCGCTCAGCTGAAGAGGGCAGCAGTTAAACCCCTTCCTCCCCTTGCCCTCTCCCTCCACTCCTGGCCCCTTTTCTACAGCATCCTCCAGCCACATATAAGCCATAAGAGCAGCCACAAGAGAAGTCTACTTCCCAGTGCTGGTGGGAGTGAGGGAAGGACTTGGCTGCAGTGACAGATCCTCCCCCCCATCCCTCCCTTGGCCAGACTGGCTGGGTGACAGCAGTGCAGAGCACAGCTGTGCCCCTATCCCACCCTGATGGGAAGTGCTGGGGCTGCAGGGAAGGGCTGGACCCCAGACTGTGTGATGGGACAGATGTGCCCCTCCCCAGCCTGTCTGAGATAGAGGAACCCCAGTGGCCCTTCCCTGACCCTACCCTGTCCTACCCAGCCCTAAACCTCATCAAGCGACACAAGGAAAGGGCTGCAGGGGTGTGTGTGTCTCATCCCACCTGGGGGTGTTGTCGAGTGGCTGGCACAGCACGATTGCCCCTTGTCCCCATCCCTCATGCATCATCGGGCACCCTGAGGGACAGGGAGGTTCCCACCCTCTGAGCACCCTGTACATATGTAAATAGCTGTACATACATGGGGCAGCCGGACAATGGCTGCGTCCTACACCCGGAAGGGCTATTGGGGCCGTTGGGTCAGCGGGCGCAGCCCCTGCATGCCCTGCACAGGGTCCCCTCCATGGCTGGCAGCGGCATCACCAGGGCTGGGAGCGGCAGGGAGCAGCCACTGGCCCATATCCTGTCTTCCCTGACTTGCCGCCACCGTGGGCTGCCCCACTGGTACCCCAAAGGTGCCAGGGCTTGGGGGGTGAGGGCTGGGAGCACTGGAGCAGAGGGACTAATCACTCTCTTTGCTCTGGCCAGTGGGGACCAGCCATCCCTGTGCAGTGCAGCAACAGCCATGAGACCTCGGCACAGGCAAGACCCTTCCCACCCCCAACCCAGAGGACAACCCCCCTGCCCCCCAGTTTCCTGTTAACCACCATTTCTGTGTGATCAGTGGTGTGTGTGTCTTGTGCAAGTGCCCGGGAGGCCAGGGTGCGTGGTGTCAGGGATGGCCAGCTGGCCAGCTTGCTCTGAGTATTTGGGAAGATAGAGGCCTGATGACCCCACAAGTCACTATAGCTCTCTCAGCCTTCTCCCCATCCCAAAACAGGCTACCCCAACTGGCCCCCATGGTCCTTTTTTCTACAGGGTTTGTGTGGGACCAAAGGATTTAGCTTTCCTCTCTCATTTCTGTTCAGTGTTTACACCCCTTTTCTAACCACTGCTCCTGCACGGCCAGGCTGGGGCTCAGCCCTGCACCTGCTGACCGTGGTGCCCCTGGCCCCATGCCCCCTCCCCAGGCTGTCCTGTTTGGCATGTGATCGAACCGACCAGTTCTGCTCCTGTAGCACGTGTCACCGATGCCTGTGTGTCTGTACCACCCTGTGTGGCACCGCCAGCGGCGGCTACCATGGATGCATGACAGTGAGATGTTTTGCACTATTTTGAATTTTTTTGGCTCTGTAAAAATATTTTATTATAACTGACATTAAAAAGCACACCCTTCCCTGTGGCTGCTGTGGGGGTGTGGGGAGGGGCAGGCACCCAGGGGCTTTTCTTCCCCACACCCACTCCCATGTAGCACTTGCAGCTTCAAGGTTAACAGCACAGATAAATAGTCCAGGGACACTGCAGCGACTCTGTCCATGCTCAGCCTCCCTGAGGTCTGCTCTTCACCGCACCCACCCTTTGGAAAGCCAAAAGCTTCAGGATAGGACTTAACTGGAGCTGGGACAGACCTGTTCAGAGAGGTGACACTCTGTTCTCAACCACCGTGCTGCAAACTCCCAGGCACGGGAAGACTGCCAACATGGCCTCACCAAGGGCACACCCATGCCTCACTAACCTAGTGGCCTTTCACAATGAAGTGACTGCATCAGTGGACAAGGGAAGAGCTCCAGGTATCATTTACCTGGACCTTTTGACACAGTCCCCCAAAACAGAGAGCCCCAGAGCCCTCACCAGACTTTGCCCTAAGCTTCAAGAGTATCTGCTGCCCTCCAGAGAGCCCCAGGGCCTTTGCCAGACTTTGCCAGCGCCCTGGTGGGGCCTTGCTTCCCTCCAGAGTTCCAAAGGTCCTTTTCCAGGCTTTGAAGGCAGCTGGGCAGGGCCCTGCCCTGGGTGCCAGCATGCCCCTGGGTTTTCATTGAGCTTTGAGAGGGACCAGGCAGGTCCTGCTGCTCTCCAGAGTACTCTGGAGCCCTTGCTGGGAATTGCTGGGGCCTAGGTGAGTTCCTGTTGTTCTCCAGAAAACCCTGAGGCTGTCACCAGGCTTTGCTAGAATCATAGAATGGTTTAGATTGGAAGGGACCTTTAAAGATCATCAACACTTCAGCATTCTGGATTCATGTAGTGCTGTCCCTGGCTTTAATCATCAACACTGGGGCTCCTGTGCCCATGTGAGAAGAGAGACTATCTATCATTTACCAATAATGGTATACAAAAGCTATTACTAGTATTTATTCCAAAAGGTTTGGCTACTTAGGACGGGTCATAGGAACTCCTTGGCCTGGGGGTTGAGAGTTCCTCCATTAGCTTCCTGATAGTGGGGCTGCAGGAGCAGGCGGGACAATTTTACGGAATCCCAGAATTTTTCTAGATTGAAAAAGACCTTTAAGATCAATTCCAACCATTAACCTAACACTGACAAGTTGTCGCAGTCCGAGCGCACAAGCATCCTTACCACCTCCCAAAGGGAAAGAGGATTGAGGGCAAAGCGAGATACTTCCCACCAAGCTCGTAGGCAATTACGGAGACCAACGAATATTCAACAAGTTTATTACCAAATATATTCGAATAAAATCATTTTTACTCTGTGGAAATATTATGGTATCAAAGGATGCCACCCCCACCCTCTCACTCCCCCTCAGTCAACCTGGTGTGGTGTGTGTGCGTGTGTGTATATGTCAGTTTCTACCCTTTTCTGGCGTGTGGTGATGGTCGGGTTGAAAACGATTGGCCGGCTGACTCGGGCAGCTCTGATGATGATGGCGACTTGCCAGCTTTTTGGTGTGATCGGAGTCCCTCTCTGATGGCGATGATGATGGCGGCTTTTTGCCGTAATTTTTTCAGCAGCAGCACGCGGCTTGCGACTCGGTGGCGGCGTATGGCTTCTTCAGTGCAACGCCCCCAGCCTGGGGCAGCAGGTTTCTTCAGCGCAGCACCCCTGGCTTGGGCGGCGCCAGCGACAGCTTCTTGCTGTAGTTTCTTTCGGTTTAGGCATGGGGCTCTCAGCTTGGAGTGGTGCCAGCTTGGAGCTTCTTGGCGCAGACTTTCTCCGCGTGGCTGCTGCATGGGTCAGCGCCTCCCCCTCCCCGCCACGCTCGGTTCTGGCTTCTCTGGCAGCAGGAGACACTCAGATTCTTAGAGCAGCGGGAGGTGCTCGGATTCTTAAAGCAGTGTGGGGGGGGTGGTGCTCAGATTCTTAAGAGTGGCGGGAAGCAGCAGCTCTGTGCTGGGCTCTCTAGCGGTGGCTTCCCCCTTGCCCCCCGGCTTCAAACCTTTTGGCATTTGGACTTGGCGCAGTTCCAGCAGCGGCCAGCAGTGGCACAGGGGGCATCTAGCTCCTGCGACGGCAGCTCCGTTCAGCTTCCCTCCCCCTCCTTCCTCCCCTGGCTGTGAGGCCTGGGTCAGGGGCGAGGCTTGGCAGCAGCAAACTTTCTTTCTGGACGACACAGCAAAAAGAGGGAGTTCTTGTTTTCTTTTGAGTTTTTATACCTTGCCACGTCCCTACAATTTCCGGCTTCCAGAGGACTTCCCAATGATTCATGGAAGTTGTAGTTCTTTTTAGCTGACTTAGAAAGACATTTCAAA
>JAVSBS010022450.1:61679-74327 GCA_033124195.1 Coracias cyanogaster | reverse complement strand
GCTGCTGAGCCCAGTCTGGGACTTTGCCAGTGCCTGCTCCACAGCCTCAGTGGTGATGGTGACATAATTGCCATCAGGAGGAGGCTGGGTTCGATACTGGTTTGTATGTATTTGTATATACATCCCATTTTATTATTATTATCTTCATTAAAGCAGTTTTAGTTTTCTTTTCTAATCCAGAAGCCTCTCATTCCCTTTCTCTCCCATTTGGGAGGGGAGTGGGCAATAAGTCTCTCTCCCTTACCCTCTTTTTCTTTCTCTATTTGGAGGCAGGAAAGAGGGGTTAACAGAGAACATCTGTTGTAGGTCTGGTGGATTGAACCTAAACTTCAACAACAGGTTTCTAGGATATCAAGATACATGTCTGCTTGTTACACGCCATCTTTCCAGTCAGAGACCAACAGCCTGGAATACCACTGGAAATTACTTTCTCTGTACTGACTAGGAGGAGTGACGGCACTAATTCTTTAAGGCTGTCTTCCTGCCTCCATAGACCTCTCCACTGGATGCTGAATTGAGATGGTGCTGGTACTCCAAAATGCCTCTCTATTTTATCATGTAAGGACAAGTAATTGTCCTTAATGACAAGTTGTTGAGATCACCACTGCTGGGAAAAAAGCTTTTGCTGAGCCATCACGTGAGCACTGCTCTAGGAAAGCTACAAATCTGGTTGTAACGAGAGAGCACAAAATGATGCCAAGTGGGCTGCTAAACCGTAACACATATATTAGAGAAAACCAATTACCTCTCTGTCCTAATATAAATGAATATTTTAAAAACAATCCAAGAAGTATTTTTAAATTTTAAAGTTTGTCAGTTTACCATATTAATGTCACCTGTTCATTAATTTTGACACCCCTGATTCTGCTACTCAACTGCACTGTAAAAACACTGCAAATTTATAGGGCAAAATGAAAACTCAGTTGATTTTTTTTTTTCAAATTCTTACCAAAAAAGTAGTATTTCTTTTTTCAAATTCAGCAAGATAAGCCAATTTGTGTCACACAAAGTAGCTAAGGGAATGAAGTAACTCTCCAATAAATGATGCTTATAGCTAACTTCAGACTTTTCCCTTTTCTAAGCTGCCCTTTATCCCACCAAACTATATCCTTAAATGCATATTTCGCATTTTTCTCTCTAAAAGGTTTACATGGAAAGTGGTATTCCTACTTAAACATCTGAATCCTGCACCATGTTGAAGAAGTGATGTACAATGAAGAACTACCCTGCATGTTATCTCCCCTCTCTTCATGCTTTATTATTTTTCACTCATTCCCTCCTCTCACTGTCACTTTGTGGATGTGAGAACGAAATCTACACAATTCACAATATTACTTATTGAACCCAAGCACATAGCAATGAATCTCCTTGCTCCTAGCAGCCAAGATTTGCCATTGATCAAAGAATACTTAAAAACACTAGAAAAACAAAGTAATTTTATTCTAAAATCACTCAGTTTTTCTACTAGTCCTTCATCCCTAGAGCAACTTTATCTCTCAGCAGCCTCCAGTCTCACTCCTGTACAAGATGTAACTACCTATTTTGAGTTCTTCCAGTTTCAGAAAACAGCCTTTAATTAAAAAAAAAAAAAATCTTCTCCCTCTCAGTGAGCCAAAATATCACATGCTACTACTATTTCTGTTCTGAAAAAGCCAAGAAGAATTAAGAAAGTAGAAAAGGTGCTCAAGTATCTTTGACAGCCATAGCCTAGATTCTCTCCATGGGGACGATATTTAATGCTCTACATGGGGTTGAAAGGAAAAGCTTGTGTGGATTATTTTCCATTTACACCACCCACAGAAGCTACTGAACAGAAAGCCCATTAAATGGGATGCATGCAACCGATCCTGGTGATGTTGACAAGGACTGATTAATCACATCATGCACAG
Organism: Coracias cyanogaster; assembly: GCA_033124195.1. Classification (NCBI taxonomy): domain Eukaryota; kingdom Metazoa; phylum Chordata; class Aves; order Coraciiformes; family Coraciidae; genus Coracias; species Coracias cyanogaster. The sequence goes on along the minus strand of JAVSBS010022450.1, from coordinate 72,438 downwards.
ATTATGATGGACCTGAATCCACTACACTTGGCTTCCTCTGCTTAATCTAGCAGGGAGGAAAACATCAAAATAATTAGTGTTTCAATATATTGCCATTTTCTTAGCATGGTCAATCAAGCTAAATTATCAACACTTAAAATTAAAATAGACTGTGGTCTGTTGCACAGTACCTAAGCACCTTAATGTGCTCAGGGTCATCCCTTTGCAATCCTATAGCCTCTGCCTGCCCCTTGCAGCTCTGTTCCCTTTCACCCCAGCAGCATTTCCCAGCCCCTCTGGGACAGTATTTTTCCATTCTGCTCTCTGTTGATCTCAGTCTCGCATCTGGAAGTCCTGCTCCTATTGCCTGTTTGTAGCTTCTGAGTTACACCAGTGGACCCAAGACGTGCCTACACAAAGCTTACTGACCAAGCAGTGCCCAGCCCTGGGCACAGCACACTCCAGCAAACATTAATAGCATCACATGGAGGTACCTGAGGGACCTCTGACGAGCCTGAGGAAAACTAGGTAGTTTCCAGTTGTACTGAATCTCACTGGGATGGGGCTAATTTTCACCACAGTAGCCTGCATGGTACCATGTTTTGGGTTTGTGACTGAAACAGTACTGATAACATAGCGATATTTGGGCTACTGCTGTACAAGGCTTTTTCTTTTTCCCCACCACCAGTGAGCTGATGTGTCTTCACCTGTGGCTCCTGACAGTAGAGCCGCATGCCTCTGAACTTCTCTCAACACCCTCTGTGCAACCAGTCTAGCCCTCAACATATTTAAACAAAAGATGCACAATATTCAAACAAAGCACTGTTAGCCTATTTAAAAGGTGTAATTCAAATACAGTACTAGCAGACACTAGTTCTCTTGGTATCTGAATTTACAGCCCCCAGAATAAAGCAAAACTCAGATCCATTTTAAATGCCAGTATAAACCAGTTTAGCTTTAAGGCAAGCCTTACACACTGCTAAAACAGCTTCCTGCTGCCTCCCTTTGGATCTTCACCTGCTTTGGTTCTTTTCCCCCTTTTATTTATTTTTAAAGTAGTTTATATACATAAGTCATCTGCTCTGTCATTGCCATGACTTTTATTCTTTAAATAAAGAAAAACAAAGAACCAAAAGTAACAAGACAACAAAACAAACCAAACAACAATAAAAAATATTAAAACCAAACCAAAAACCAGCCAAACAACAACAAAAACTCACCCATTCCCCCTCCACAGCCCTCACCAAAAAATTTCAAACTTCCAGACACCCAGGTCTTTGTAGACCATGAAGGATGCAGACATCTAAAAGGAAGTAACACTGTAAAGCAATCACAACTTTGACAAGTTAATCAACAAATGTAGACTCAAGCTAGATATCAAAAGTAATATACCATCCATAATACATGTAGAGGGCATAAATATTTTTAAATGATGTAGAAGTAGTTGTCAAATTCATTTCTATAGCAAGCATTTTGGAATACAAATTAGGCCAACTTGGTTGTTTATTATCATTCAGGTAAAGAGCGTAAAGTTATACACAATAAATGAAAAGGTTTGTAGAAGCAAAAAACTGCATAATACATTAAAGAAAAATGAGGACTTAGAACAGTCATCAAACCACTAAACACGCTCTGCATTCTTCAAGTGTCCATATGTGTAACGTTTACTAGAAGATGACTCATACAGCATTTAACCATAGCGAGAAAATAATTCTGGCAGTAGACACTCGTTGTCACCCTCTGTGCTCAGGTAACAGCTCAACTTTTCCACGTACTAGGACTAGTTTCCAAACATCACAATACATTTTTCATTGCTATTTTCATACCCTAGCTATACCTGCAACTTTCCTTTTTCCGAAAAACTTCAGTGATAATTAATATGACCTATCTTGCATTATACTGGAGTTGGTTTATGTCCATTTTATGCCAGAATACATAAGCATGAATTTAACCCACTGCAATATTACAGAATATATCTTGCTGTCAGAATCCCAAGATTTGATCTAGAGCTTCACAACCTTCTCTGCTAAACATATGTGCCCAATTTTCTTCATACTAGCAGAGATAATCTAAGATTATGATTTGTCCTTCCATCATCATCCAAGAAGATGACATGAATCCAAATAAAAATCTGATAACTAAGAGCTTTCCAAAATACATGTATATTAGTGATTTTAAGGAAGATGTTTTATGAAATGGGATACAATCAACAGGTTCGCTTCCTCATTGCCTTCTGATGAAAGTGCAAAATATGTACAAGCACCTGTATGCAATAAAGTAAATGATGTTCACAAAAAAGATAAACCAAAACTAAAACCAAACGTACATTATACTTTAAACATTGTTTAATAACTTGCATGTGCCATAGCTATTATCCTGATACATGGAGAAATCAGGGTTCTGGTTCTGCCTCTGCAAGTCATTCTGATGAACGAGACCTTTAGTGTTGTAATAACTATTGTGAGTAATGGAACAACCAATGGCTTTTATTAAGAAGGAACACTGAATAATGTATTACTAACACTAAGATCAAGCGAATATATTTTATCAGGGAAAAAATATCAATCATGCCATTTTTTAAAGCAGAAAGGTGAAAGGCAAAAAAAGAAAATATTAAGAAATTTCTACACAGTATGCAGTAAATGGTAGAAATTATACTGTGAAAATCCCTTTTTCTAGGGTGGCTACTAGGGCTACATTACATGCTAGAGGGACAACAAAAGATTGAGACATTCTTGTGATATATAAATATAAGGAAAACTCCACCCTGGTGAAGAGAGGGATGGAGAGGAAGGTCGCTATAGACACTAGCACACTGCACACTGGAACACTTGAGTTTAAGCTCATTTCTTTCGAGGCTACAAACTAAGAGAGCTGGCATGATGGAACAACCAAGAATGTTCTTTTTCTACACACTTGAGTGGAAAAAGGTGGCTTTAAAATTGGGGACAGAAGAAAAAGCTGTTGTGTTTTAGCATTCTTATTTATTGCTTATATAGCACTACATAAAGTCACTTTATAGGCTTTAGAAACACACAATGATCCTAAGCCTTCCCCTCAAGTGGCTGACTGGTTCCTTTGAGGAAATGCAATTTGGACACCTATAGAATTGGACAGAAGAAATGGCGCAAATAGAGTTGCAGAACAGCTACAGGGAGCTACCTGAAACAATTCAAGGAGTAAAAGTCCACGAGGAGAGGAAAGAAATGGCTCTTCCCCATATTCTACGATGTTATAAACCAAAGCACAACCAGAAAGAGGGAGCACAGGATGTGCTATGGCAAAAGGATGGTCCACAACTCAGGGCCAGCAGAAGTCCAGAGGAAAATAAGTGTGCGATGAGCAAGAGATATTACATAGTGAGTTTCCACACATAGTCCAGAATTTAACTTAAGTCAGTGTGTCTTAAGACAGTCCAGCTGCATCACTTCAGAAGCCCCTATTGATTCAGTATACACTTTTTAAGATTGATTTTCTGTGTTTTGTTCTTTTGTCCTTTAAACTTTTTGATACTTAGCACTAGAGAGACTGAAAGATGCAAGAAGTTTCACCTTCTCCAGCTGAAATTAGTTTAAAGGACTGCAGAGTTAAAGTAAATCCATCCTTACTAAAAATAAAATTATCAACAGGAAGACTGATACAGTTGAGACTTCTGAAAACTCACAAAGAAAAAACCCATACACACAGTGAGTACTGACCATACTTTTGCCCATATAAAGAAAAATAAGACAAACAGTAACAAGTCTGAGATCACTGCTATCATACTTAATTCCGTTATTCTGAATGCAATGTATTCATATTAGACCATGCTATTGCCTGTATAATACTACCAATTTGTTATATTTGGAGCAATTGCAATTCCTGCAATACCCAAGTGTCTCCACAAGCATTTTATTTTCCTGAATTAATAAATGTAACAGAAACATATAGAGGAAAATGCAGACACTGTACTTTACTTAATTCCTCAGGCATACAGATGAAAAGAGTCGTTTAATGAAAATGTGTTGTCAGATTTACATTTATATATAGCTAATAATGCTAGACAGTGGTTCTTTACTGTTCTGTACAGTGCACTTACATCCAACGCTAGGTGTTGGAATCTTTAAGACATCCCATTAGCTCTCGTTTTTCCACCTTATATATGCACTTGCTCTCCAAAATAAAGCTGTTCAAACCAGGTTGTTCCTTGAACACTGGAATTAATGAAGCCTCGTTGCAAACAGTTTATGTCCCCAATTTTGTCACACCTCTTTGTTCCCCCCACAAGTATGACAGCCCTTCTCCATGGTCCTTAGAGTCCCCCGGCCCGGTGAGCTGCAGCAGTGCTCTGGTTCATTGAGGCTTCTGCTCATGATGAGTTGTTGGCCCAGAGGTGCCCACTGGCTGCTGCCAAGCAAAACGTCTAACACTTGGGAGGAAAAAGACTCTCCCATCACAATAAGCACGTCAAGGCTACTGCTCAAAAACGGACTGTTGTAACTGTACAGTCTAGTTAAACAACCACCATGGTACATGTATATATCTAATTATATACTATACAACTAAAAGATGAAGTGTTGTTCTAATGCTGAAATCTGTTGGGTTTTTTTTTAATGTTTATACCATAGTTACTGGCAAAATGCAACCATGCATGACTTTTTCTTACTATTTTTGGTTCATTTAAACCAGTAGAAATGCAAATTGCATGCAAAGGTGGAAAGAAAACAGAGAAAATAAGCTCTGAAAGCACAAAATGGTTTGCAAATATTTCAGAAAACACAGACCGTTTGCTTTAATGAACTATTTGAAGAAAAGTGGTCATGAGTAAAGGAACCCATCTGAGAAAAAGAGGTTGTAGACTTTTCTAGCTTTAACTTTCACTCTCTGCACATATTCTGTCACTAATTTTCCACAAATGCTCTCTGTATACTTGACCATATGCTCAGAAAATGGCAAATAGCTTTACTGATTTCTGGACGCTTCCCCGCCTTTGTCAAAGATGCCTGTGGCAGGGATCAGAGCTTCCCGCATTTCTGTGCAGTCTGTTATGAGGTATTCAGTTAACAAGGTAATGATAACTGTGTTGCAATCAACTGAGAGAATAAGCAAAATTTGGAAAGGGAAACAAACTCTCACTGTCAAACCAGCATTACAGTCACCTACTTACAGTTTACTGGGGTTGGTTAGATAATTCTGAACATGACGACTTAACTAAAATTCAGGCAGAAATAGGCCAGTCTTATGTGGTTATTTTTTCAGGAGATGTTGCATATCTGGTAGCAGAATATCGACTCTACTAAGGTTATATCAAAATACATCTGTTTCCCTAATATGACTCCTTTTCATAAGATATTTTCTGCTGAGAAATAGTGGCTTGCAGTTCCTGTTATTTAATATACCCATCCATTAGATTTAGTCCAGTAAGATACCAACCTTAATAGGTTTAGATTTTAGCAATAAGATCTGATTATTCTCCCTCTCCTTCCCAACCCCAAGAGCTAAATTTCTTTGTCTAAAGCCAACATAAGGTTTGTCAGAGCCATTCCTGGACACAGACCTCAAAAACACAGGTAACAGATGCTTATGAAAAAAGGGGTCAATGTAGTCTTTGTCCATTTCAGCCCAAACTTTTGCTTGGAACATGTTCATGGCCACAATCGCGCTAGGGAGAATTTGGTTTTGATGTTTTCTACAATACATTGCTACAGCAAGAGATCCCTCTAAGTGAATCCATCTCCCTGTATTAACTGTCCGGAATTTGGAGAACACGCTGTAGTGTGCTAACCTGATGTAACAGCAGTGAAACTTGGGCTCTTAAATTGGAATAACAGAGGAAAATAATTTCTGTGCAACATCATAATGCTACAGTAAGCCTTATCTAAAGTAAGGTAATTATTACTATAGTACCTGCTGAAATAGCTATCATTGTTGCATGCAACTCCCAAGCACATTTTATATTTAAAGATGCTCACCTTAAATTGCTTTCTTTATGAGTCTTTTTCCACTGTAGACATGAGCTCTTAGCAAATGCACTACAATGTATCATGTCATTTTCTAGGTTACTTACAGAATCAGGACTTAGCTCCAACATTTTCTCCTTTGATTAATTTACATAAGCGAGAGAAGTCAAACAATCTTGTCAATATTCTTAAAGTTAAATTTCAAAAATATAGATATAGTAAGGTATTTACTCCACTGAAATACTTGCAGCAGAAACACAGTGAAATCAAAACCAGAGGGAAGTGTATAATGGCAAAAAGCCTAAACCTGCATTTTGAATGTCCTGTCCTACACCATCTTTGGTAAAAGATTAAGGACTGCTTAAAACGCTTCTTTAAACACAGGAAAATGTACAAGTGCACATAATTTCTACAAGTGTAGTATTTTAATGGCCTTATGTCATAAGGATGTCATAGCATGTACTAATTAGAACATTTAACTGTGTAAGCACAACACTCTTCAGCTTGCTTTTAACTTCATAGTTGCCAGATAACCTTAAAAATATGCATTTTAATCTCTCTGTAACTATGTTAAGGTTCACGTTCTTTTTTCCTTTTACACAACAGTCTACATGACTACTTTTTGACCTAGTCTCTCCATACAGAATTGTATGAGTCACATATGCCATAAACCAAGCAAATAGCTTTGTATGTTTTTTGCTGTATTTCTGGCTTCCTTTTCAACTCTGCATCACTTCAGGCATCAACAACAACAACAAAAAAATGTTTTAGTGCTACTGTGTTTAACTTTTTGAGATTAAAAAAAAAACAACAACATTTAGGGTCACACAGCAAATGGGAATAACTGAGACAGTATTATGTTCTCATTTGTCAGTAAACTTGATAGCATTTTAAAAAAGAATTGGGTGCCAGATGACTGTTCTGCAACTAATTCTGGAACAAATTTCTGTATAATCTACTGAAAGTGCTTTGGAGTTCCTAGCCAGCAAGGCTTTCTAATAAGATATTCATGAGTAATTAGAAATCTATAGACATGATTAAATCTTAATGTACAATCTGCAGGATAAATGTTTAGGCTGAAGTGTGGCAAACTGGCAGAGAACTCAACTGGAGATCCCTCTTTAGGTTCAAGAATTTGGCTGCCATTTGTCAAAGCTGAAGCTCTGGTTTATTTGTGAATTCTTCAGACTGTACTGGTTTCCATTGGACAGATAACTCATAGACAGACTTCCAGCTCAGTTCCACAGCCCTCCACTTACAGCCCTGACTGCTTCAGTACCAGTATCAAACATTCTACAGAAGGTGGCCATAAATTGGTTACTTTGGACTCTCATTGCACCTCTTAAGTTGTGGATGTAATTTACTAGGTCTTTATTATTCAAATGGTCATTTACATGATGCGTATGTACTATAAAAGCTACCCAGTAGATAATTATACTTATTTTTCTATTTTTCCCTCAATAGTAAGCAGGTGTTCTGTAAGTAATACCACAGCAATACCATATAGTTCTGGGAATAGCTGGTTCTAAGCAGCCTAGAAATGGTTACAACTGTAAACAAAAGAGACTGGCTAAAACTACTCAAAAATTAATTATATCTTTCTTGTTTTAAGATACATATTGGCTTATGCAACTGCACTTCATAGCCAGGACAAAAATCTCCCAACTTCCTACATGTAGTCTTCCAGTTCCACAAAAGCTAGACACTTGGCACAATATGAAGTATGTAGTCTAATAACAAGGTAAATGTAGGCTAATGCTGAAAAGGTATTTGAAGAAACTGCTTCAATAACTAGCTAGGCAATTAAACCTACATAGCCACTGTTCTGATAATCAGAGCTACGCTGAACACACAAAACCTTTCACTTCTCTTATCATTCTCAGCTAAAGTTTTCAAAGAGCTTTAGAAATATATATATAAGTATCCACCTTACAGAAAAGAAAACAAAGGACTGATAGAATTAGAAGAGCACAAATTGCCAGAAAAGGATACAGTAAAATTATTTTTCCTTTGTTAATCTAATCAAATTTAAATTCTCCAAAATTAACAGAAAGTCTTAGAAATCACTATATGTAGCCTTGGTTCAAATCCATACTGCTAGCTTTAACGGACTATAAAGAATTAAGGTGTTACCTTGAATTACCTATGCTAGTCTCTTAGCAGCCAGCAAGCCTAAAAGAAAAACCAGCATAAAATAAACTGCCGATGGAGAAGATAAAAGTAAAATCACGTACAGGTAAATTATGAGGACATTACACATAAAAAACACCAATTAAAGTTTTCCTAAACAAAGGAACAGTATTTTGCTAGACTCACCCATGAATTTTTTCGTATTTAGAGTATCTTTAATCAAATTGACAAGGGTGAGAATTCCAGTGGCTTGCATAATCCCAATTTATGTGCAAGCATTAAGAAACTGTCTTTAATAATAACACGTTAGTTTTCAACTGAATCCACTGCCTCTTCTCTCCAGGCTATTTACTGAACTTTTGCCTCTTTCACAGAAAGCTCGGAGTCGCTGTGTGATACCACACAAGGAGTCAAATACAAACTTTTCCTTAGTGATCAATGGTGCCACATAAATTGCCAGTTTACACACTTGAGAGACGGGGGATAGACACTCAGACACAAGAACAACACACCTGAAGCTGAAGTAGTGAGTATTGTTTTCTGAACACAGTACACACTGTATGATCCGAAGGGCTTTAAAAATCCAATCTTATGTCTTAAAACGTGCATCCAAATTTGGTGAATTTTTCTGACCTTAATCTCTGTCAGCTCCCCATCTGTAAAACAGAGATAATACTGCCTCCCTCACTAGGGCTTTGTGGAGATAAATTTAATTTAAAAACTGTGAAGCACTTAGATACAGTAGTGATGAGCAGCACAGAGAAGCCTATGAGGAAATTAATAATTCTGACTTCTGAGCGGGGTCTGAATGATGCACTGTAAATAAGACTTAGAGCCACATATCAAACACTGAGGCTAAAACGACATCTTGAATAGCTGCTCATTGAGTACTGCTCATCTTGTGTACTGAGTAAGAAAGAAGTCTTCTGGAAAAGTATCATGTGTTCTTATAGTTAAAGACTTCATCATAATGCATATGCATAAGAGAAGCTGAATTTAGGCAGCAATGCCAGCCTTCTTGTTAACACCCTCTTCTCTTGACGACTTGCTTTTGCATTCTTAATCACGTTCTCTCCAAGAAGTTTGTACGTGTAACATTTACATACAATGAATGAATTACAATCTCATTGTGAATCTCTGATTTCCATGAACAAGTGGTAATGAACAAAGCTTGCTTAAAAAAAAAAATCCCTTAGAAAAATAAAATACCAGGCTTGCTGAGGCTTGGTAAATTCAGCAGGGCTTCTACTGATTTTTCTCTTCAATTGCTTGAAATGGTCCAAGTGCTACTTCTGTTAACACTTACTATGTATTACCATAGGAGATGTGGGAAGAAAAAAATATATCAGGGGACTGTCCTTTCAGTTTTTATCAAAGGCATACAGCTTTAATTCTTCACAATAACAGCAGCTGACATATTCTCTTTGCTAGTTCTCGTGAAAGTAAATTGGGCAGAAATTAAGCTAGAACTGCACGTGCAAATCAAGGAGAAATAGCATCTCCCCGACATGCTCTCCAGTGCCTTATACCTCTTCCACCATGTAGGAGCAGGTGATGGCTGCTCTTGGGAGGGTTTATGTGCAAGTTCTTTTCCAGTGATAACTGCCGCCTCCTCCAGACTCCATATACATGCTCTCAAAGCAATAGGTACCATTGCAACAGCCCTCTGACAGCACAGCTCTTATAGAAAGAGCCCTAAACAGGCAGTCTTGCCATCTGACCCAAAACTCAGGGAGCCGGGCAGTTTCCAGCCCTGATTTTGTGTGGACGACGTGCAAGTTTTTCATTAAAAGCAAGAAGAGTTACACTTAGCAACAGAAGATCAGAACTAGATCCTGCAAGTTCCATCTCAAGGAGTTTCCTAGAACACAAGTACTAAAATAACATACTGTATTCAAGTTAAAATGATTTTTTTTAATATGAAGCAATTTAAAAGCAATCGCGTATTTGCTGATTATTTGAAAAAATACAGATTTCCCTGAACCTAATTGTACAAAACCTTAAGAAAATAATAATAGAATCATAGAATCATTTAGGTTGGAAAAGACGTCTAGGATCATCGATTCCAACCTTCAATCCAGCATCTCCCTGACCACTAGACCATGTCCTGAAGTGCCACATCTACTCGGTTTTTTAACACCTCCAGAGATGGTGACTCTGACACTTCCCTGGGCAGCCTCTTCCAATGCCTGATCACTCTTCCAGTAAAGAACTTCTTCCTAATATCCAGTCTAAACCTCCCCCGGCACAACTTGAGGCCATTACTTCTTGTCCTGTCATTAGTTACTTGGGAGAAAAGATCAACACCAGCCTCACTACAACCTCCTCTTAGGCAACTGTAGACAGCAATGAGCTCTCAGCCTTCCCCTCTCCAAGCTAAACAATCTCAGTTCCCTCAGCTTTGTTGCCCTTCTCTGGACCTGCTCCAGCACCTCAATGTCTTTCTTATACTGTGGTGCCCAAAGCTGGACACAGTGCTCAAGGTGCAGTCTCATGAGTGCCAAGTACAGTGGCACAATCACCTCCCTACTCCTGCTTGTGACACTGTTTCTGATACAGGCCAGGATGCTGGTGGCCTTCTTGCCCACCTGGTCGCACTGCTGGCTCATGTTCAGTCGGCTGACCACCAGCACCCCCAGGTCCTTTTCTACCAGGCAGCTTTCCAGCCACTCCTCCCCAAGCCTGTAGCATTGCCAGGGGTTGTTGTGACC
>JAVSBS010022450.1:44767-61579 GCA_033124195.1 Coracias cyanogaster | reverse complement strand
CCCAGGTCCTTTTCTACCAGGCAGCTTTCCAGCCACTCCTCCCCAAGCCTGTAGCATTGCCAGGGGTTGTTGTGACCGAAGTGCAGGACCCGGCACTTGGCTTTGTTAAACCCCATACAACTGGCCTCAGCCCATCGCTCCAGCCTGTCCAGATCCCTTTACAGAGCCTTCCTACCCTCGAGCAGATCACACTCCCACTTAATTTTGTGTCATCTTCAAATTTTCTGAGGTAAAGACCCTCATCCAGGTCATTGATAAAGATATTAAAAAAAACCATCCCCAGAACTGAGCTCTGGGGAACCCCGCTTGTGACCAGCCACCAACTGGATCTAACTCTATTTACCACAACCCTCTGGGCTCAGCCATTTCAGATCATTTTATTTGTGTAAAATTACCAATGATCTTAAATATCACCAAGTAAAATCTATCCTATTCCAGCTAAAACATCTGTCTTCAGAGTACTTAGAAGACATTCTTCATTCAAATTGACATTACTCATATTTTGTCAACAAATCTTACATATTTATAACAATTTTTATCATCATATGAAGCCAGAAGATGTTGTACCTAGAATATTCCATCTTCTTGAAAGGGCAACAGAAAGCCAACTTCTTTTAAATATTTAATTAGGACTAAAATCAAATTTACATAGTGATATGCCACATTTTCAGCTAGTGATGAAGACAAACATCTCTGCATATTATCAGTACTTGAAAGAGTAGTCATTTCTATTTCACTTTGCTTGCAGAATGTCCCCAGAGATTTTCACACTATAGTGCATTATTTCAGATGATTCCTTTAGTTTTATATTTAACTAGTTCACAGTTGATATAAGTTGGGACATTACAGTTTCAACAGTACTTGATCAAAGTTTGAGATATGCCCTAAAATAATTGTATTTGCCTTTAGCAAACATTTTATTCGGGTTTTGAACAAAAATGCTGATGGAAGCTGATGAAAATTACTTCAGGTTGAAATGCACCAGCAGATGTGCCATCTAGCAAGGGATTTCCCTGAAAATCAGAAAATTTTCTCTCACTAATTTAGAAAAGGTTTATTTAAAATCTGTTAAAATGTACTGAAGAACAGGATAACATAATATCTAGTCGTGTAAAGAAAGGGAAAATGCATCTGAGAAACCTCAGCTCCAGCATCTTGAAACGGTAAAAATTCATCCAGAAACAATAAGTCTTTTAACTGATCTAACATTTAAAAAAAAGAGAAAAAATAAAAACCAAACAAAACCAAAAAGTAAAACCTACAATTTAATCACTGTTTAACTTATAACTAAATTTAATTAAGAATTAATAAAATAGACATGTAATTTCTCACTTTATGAGCTTTTAGAAAAAAGGAAAGCGGAAAAAAAAGAAACTCCACAGTAAGCTTTCTCTGTTTTCCTCTCTATTGAAGTACTTAATTGCCAAGAACCCAAATTTCAGTAAACTGCAACAAATACACAAACACTGTGTAAGAAAGCAGGATGGAGATCTTAACATATTTCAAGGTTTTGACTTGCAGAATCTTTAAGAGTTCCCACACAGATAGTATCACCTGCCAGGAAGTTTTTCCTTTGCAAAGTCAAACTGGTATGAAACCAAACAATTTAATTATTAATCATAAAAACCAAGATGACAACATGGCCAAAGAAACCCCTTGCCTTCAACCTTCAGTTAGCTAATAATTTTCTTTTTCTCATAGCAGTATAACCAGATAAACTGTGCATTTCCCTCTCCCTCCAATATTAGAAGATCAGCAAGTCAAAGATGCAGAGAGAAGCTGTAGTTATTTTTATTAGAACTCCTAAACAATCTAGAAGTGCTGGCTGGAAGGGTTCTCTGCAAGTGTTGCCTCCAATCGCAGAACAAAATTGTAACTATCACAAACATGAGATCACTTCAGCCATGGCTTTGGCCAGTTCAATCTCCAAGGATGAACAGTCCAAGCCAATCCTACAAACTTGTTCTTCAACATGGAAGAAAAGGTAGATTAAGAATGAGCACCAAAGAAAAAAATCATTAGGTTTCCACCAAAACCATAGTAACCCTTATGGGACAACAGGCTCTGACATTAGGCAAGTATTACAGTCCCTCAATTTCTTGGATGGCATCTTGCTACAGATTGGCTTCCTAATACCATTATAAACATGGAAAACTGTTTTTTCCCATCCTATTCTCATCTCTTTCCACTGCTACCTTCCATGATTAGCACAAGCAAAAGTATCCACATGCCCTTCATTGAAAGGACTTAGAAGTGCACTGAAGAAAGCTCCCTTCATCATTTTTGTAATCAAGTTCTGCCAACTTGCTTCTTACAATGACATTGGAAAAACCCTTCTCTGCAGTAGAAACAGGTAAATTAGATTATATTTTGCTGTTGATTAAAAAAGATGTCTGCACACACGTATATGCATCAACACATGCAAATTTCCATATGTATCATTCTGCCTCCTGTACCACTTAAATCTTCAAAAAAACCTAAAACTTGACAAATTAATGCAGTTTAATAGGTGATCACTACCAAGGGAAGATTTTCTTTGACAGTAAGTTTTAAGAACTAATTCTTCATTTTATGCTCTCTGACATAATTGCTCTAACAATCTAACCTGAGTTAATCCAGGTTATGTAGTATTAATCTTGAGAATTGATTCTTATTTTAACAAACGCTCATCAACTTCGTACTGCACAAGTTGAGTGAAGCTCCTACGCTAGCAATCCAGCATGTTCTCTAGAGACTCCCCTTTGTAGCCCTCCCCTTTCAGTAGCCCTCGACCAAGTGACAGGAGCTCACTTCCAGTATCATGTTGCTATAACGTTAAAGCACTGTAACCCACACCACAAAATTGAGTACTTTCTGAATACGTTTCAAGTTATTAAACCACTTGGAGATCTTTTGCGGGTCTGCTTGCATATAACACACTGTTAATGCACTCAGATAAATGGAAAGTGAAACTCAACCACCGAATAGCAACATGCAGTAAAATATTCCAGTGCTACAGTCAGCACCTACATTCCAAGCTGTGACTGACCTACATGTTAACTTGAAAGAACAGAATTTGGGGCCTTACTCTTTAAGATGTAGGATCAGTATTTTTGTAATTCATTGTTTAACTGAAGAATGTATGCAAGTTGCTGTAGCAACAGCTAATCTGTATTCCTACAGCTGAAGACTTTACTCAAAATTATTACTTTTACAAAGTATTTTAATATGCATCTCTTCAGAATGGACAGCACAGGATACATCATCTCTAGATTCGCTCAGATGCAGCTTCTCAGTTTGTGCCTGTGCCCAGGGTATCTGAACTATTAAAGCAGGGACATATTCTTTTGGAAATCTTTGCCTTACTGGTAATAAAGCTACTCTGCAGAATTAACAATTTGGGATGAGCAATCTTGGATGAAAGAGTTGTATAATCTCACAAGAAGTTCATGAAGCAATTGCATCAATTAAAATGTGATTTCAAACTCAAAAGCTGTGTAGGGGAGAAGACACGATTCACCCCACGGTGAACAGTTGGCGTTTTGTGCATGGGGAGAACCAGAGCCCCACAGCCCCACTTTGCAAGAGATTTACCTTCTGAAAGGCACAATGAGGGAACGGCGCTTGTGCATACCCTACTCGGATAACGAGGTTATTTACTGGACAAGGTAAAATTTTTTCTCCAATTTCTACACGTCCAAAGAAAAAAGTTCACTAAATTTGCAAGACGGGTTTCTATGTGAAGAAGAAATACATGTACGATTAATTACTTGAACCATTTTACTTCATAGGAGAATTCTGAAGACAAATGAGATCATATTATTAGTATGCCATTTATTTTACTAACATTTGGTGCACATATATAACCACCCAATCAACAACATGAGGAAAAAAAAGACAGTTTCATTTAACACATTTTGTCATTTTGAAAAGCCTCAGTGAAGCATGTTTCTCCAGCCAGTTACAATTCCCTCTATCTTTCCCTTGCACTGTATTCCCTACCCCTACTGAACACAAACATGCATAGTCAAACATTTATTGGGTACACAGGAAACCAGCCAAAGCACCAGGAGCCAGAGTGATTACTTTCTTAAGATGAGAATGTAGAATTTACCCACCATGGTGCAGGATGTTCAGGGAAAAGACAGAAGAAAGCAGGATGACAGATGAATCGGGACTGAGCAATGCTTTATTCTCCAAATAGATCTTGCTAATACAGTAGCATATGAACGATCAGCTCTTCCCCAGAGGCAACTCTGTCTCCCAACAAATGAAGGTATAGAATTTGGCATGACAAATACTGATTTCCCTGGAGGAATTTATTTTCCAAACACAAGTGAAGTATTATCTCAAATCAGCAATCAACCCTCAGCAGAAGTTTGCGTTTAAAGACATTTAAAACTATTATACTGTAGTGCATATAATATGTAAATAACCAGGTAGAGCCTAAGTGCAATATGTATTTACATACAATTCTTGAGTGCATTAGATGTGTGGCAAACTTAATTATGTCTGAATCAACACTATTTAAAATTAATTTCTGAGTTTATTTTTAATTTTCTAAAGGCACAATCCAAAGCCTTTTCACAGGAAGGAAAAATTCCCATCACACTAGAATTGACTTGAGATATGTTCTCAGAAATCCTACTTATCACATCAATATTGTAGATCTAGTCTTCTCTGCTATTGTTTAGTGCCACTTCAACTGCATAAAATTAAACTAGGCAAATTTTCCATTATTTATGTTATTATTTGAATTTATAGCCTATTTGCCCACTTCATCAGTCACCGGTATGGATCTCCCAGGCATAAGACTAGTATTTGACCCAAATTTAACTGATTTTAATAACGTAAAGTTTCCCAAACTTGAAGAGGAACAAAAATTGGATTGCAAATGGATGTACCTATTCCATTCAAAAACACATACCCAAGATTCATCCTATTCTTTCAACATGAGTATATCAAAACAATAAACTAGTATTAGTGTTCGGGAGAAAGCTAGATGATGCATTCTCAGGGCGAGGTCCTTGCTAAAACTATAATTAGGGAGAAAAACTTAATCAAGAGGTGCTGAAATGAAACAGATCTGGATAACTTGCATCTCTGAATTTTGAGACAGCTAGCCAAGCAGTATCAAGAGCATCAGAAAAAGATTACATTGCTAAACCTTAAAAAACAAGCAAGGAAAACCAAAATCCACAAGTTGGGCAAGTCAGACAATTATATTCTTGTCAGCCTGAAATCAGCTAATGGCAGAATACCGGAATGGTTGATACATGACTTCACTAATAAGCACTTAAAATGAAGTAAAACTCATGCCATTTCAAGATGGAGTTATGGGAAATAAAGTTAGCTATATGGAATCTAGTGGGGTTTCTTTAAAACTGTGTTTGAAAGCTTGACTGCTGTAAAAGGCTACTTCGTCAAAATGATATAGATATTTCCAAAACACAGCTTAGCAGCCCACAGCATTTTCATTAAGAAATTGGTATTACGTAGTCAACAAGAAATACAAAAACTGTATTTTTTTTTAACTTTTAAATCATTATTAGAATCGTCTGGTTTTACCTGAACACTACAGAATTTGGCATTTAACCTCATACTAACAAATTTACTGGTATTTAAAAGGAAATGTAAATTATTACAGATGAGGCTTGTGCATAAAAGACTGAAGAATGCTCTAAAATACAGTAAGACACCAATGCTAAGAAAGTAAATGGGTTGACTGGGAAAGCTGAACAAAGAAGAGTAGAGGCTGTGCTAAACATCAAGTTTAATAAAAAGTATGTTTGCATATCAAGAAAGTACACTGGGAAGCAGCAGTTCAGAAGAGACCGAGAGTCATCAGAATCAACCTCTCAGTCCTTGCAGAAAAGGTTTAGCACCATCAGTGGCGTGCACACAAACAGATGCTGAAGGACTTTGTGTATGGCACTGGTACAACCACAGCTGGAATAGGGCCTAATTCAAGGGTTTATAATTTTTCTATTCAGGTGAATATACTGAAGAATTGTCAAGCGAGACAAGCACAACAAATCAGTTTGAAAATGTAGTTTGCTACTTTGCAAAAGGGCACAGAACTCCACCTATCTCACTTATCGAAGTGAAGTTTGAAGAGTGTCTCGAGTGCAAAAGTAGCTACAAGCCACACATCTTCACAGTCTAGAAACACAAAGGTATAAACACGTCTGTTGATGGAAAATGTTAACTACTAAAAAAGTTCAGATTAGAAATTAGTTCATGTTTTGTTCGATGCATTTCTCTTAAGGATAATTTATTATTTGAATAAATTAGCAAGAACTGAAATTTTCTATTAAGAGTAATTTTTAACAAATAAACATAAAATACTCTTCTGAAAGATCTAGTTCAACTATGAATTAATTTGAGAAAGTCATGTGGCTTTGTCCAGCGACTGTGGAGCCAGACTAAGATGACCACCTTGGTGCCTGCCCCTCTGCACTAGGAAATTGTTCCTTTAAGCAATCTAACTGCTGTACACAGCAGGTTCACCAATATTTTGGTGCTTTTAGTGTCACAGTAAGAATCATTGAGCAGACAGGTGTGGTAGGGGACTAAGTAATTGAGGTATTTTGTAATTAAAATTAAATGTAAGCTTAATTTCTTTTACATCTTTGATTCTGTTATGAACGTTAGTCCAGTACTTACATAATAACCCTCATTAATCAACATTATCTTTCCATCTTTTTAAAAATCTGCTATGTAGCCTCTTTTTTCAGTGCCAGAAAAGCCTGCCACCACAAGCAGAAAAACAGTGATTCACATTTATGTTCAAAACATAACTTACAGATTTTAGGATGACTGGTGGAAGTCTGGTCATCACTAATCATACATATGTCTTTATTTGTAATCAGGTATAAAACTAAACATAAAAAGCCAATTACAGTGTAAACAATACTTAAACCCAAGTATAGTATTTTGGTTTGTAAATATGTAAACAAACATTTGGCTTTTTCTCTCTTCGGTCTCTTCTTCCAAAATTATTTTGTTTGAACTGGGCAAAGCTTATTCAAGTGAAGATAAACAAGGCAGATGGTTA
Organism: Coracias cyanogaster; assembly: GCA_033124195.1. Taxonomy (NCBI): domain Eukaryota; kingdom Metazoa; phylum Chordata; class Aves; order Coraciiformes; family Coraciidae; genus Coracias; species Coracias cyanogaster. Next base: position 54,543 of record JAVSBS010022450.1, on the reverse strand, counting down.
AATGTTTGTATTGTTTGGAATTACATCAACTTACAAGCTACCAAATTACTACCAGGTACAATTGCTCATCACCAGTACCAGAAAAATTAATTAATCCTTGGAGAGTTGTAGAAACCAGCACATGGAGCAGTGGCCTTTCATCTCCAGTGGTCTTTTTCAAGATTCTCGATGTAATTCATCTAACATAGTTCTAAATTTTCATACAGATTCAGCTGCTACTGCCACCACCATATGTCACAATGTTTCCCTAGGCAGAAGAATGTGATGTTTATGGAGTTTGGAGACTGATTCAGAAATGCACTTAATCACTTTTTTTCTTTAAAAAAAAAAAAAAGGCCATTCCTATTCCATACAGCACTCAAACATGTGTTGAAGCTTCTGATGAATTTCAATGCCATCAAAAATAGAAGCACCACTCTAAACAGAAAGCCTTTGAAAATTTTAGGGAAGAGCATGCCAACTCAGAACCAACAGAAAAGTGCAGCGGGCTTTGGATCTTTAATGTAGATCAAAGCATGCTCACTTATATTCCATTACAACAATGACTGTATGATTCTAGGAAAAAAGAAACACAATAGAAGTGTTTTTTTGCAAAATTCTGAACTGCATATCCACATCCTGAAGGGCTGGTGTCAGGCTAATAGAGGTGTCCAGGAACATCAAGAGAAACTTACTCCCAAAAAAGCCTTACTACAAGAGCACCCTGGCACATACTAACCACATCCTACCTCTGGTTAGGATAAAAGCTGGATGCAATTCTTAGAGACCTGTGTAAGCCAATGCATTCCAAGGTAAGTCTGAAAAAATACAAAAGGAAAATCAAATTTCATATAAGAAAACTAGCCTACCTACAGAGCCCAGTCACATTTCAACTATAAAAGAACCCCTGCAACAAGAAAAGGAATATTTAGCAGAAGCTATTACCTCCAAACAACCCAACTTTCTTGATCATCTACAAAACCCAATTTACTAGTTATTTACATGGTAATAATTCCTTTGATTCTGGAAATGTGGCCATCTTTGGAATAAGACACAGCAGTTACACCACCAATCCAGAAAACTGTATCTTCAGCTAGCAGTGATTAGCAATAACATATAAGCTTATGGGCTCCAGACCCCTTAAAGGGGAACCAGAAGTACCATTACTAAATCTCTTGCACGAAACCAGCACTTAGCAGACTACTATTTTTCTTACTATCTATATGTCTCTATTGTCACCTATGCTCTTAGGGTTTTGAGTGATATTTAAAGATTCCTCTCGTCCAGAGAGCCATCTCCAACAGAGAGAATTATTTGCCATCTAATTCTACAAGCTGAAGAGATGGATTCATAAGCAGAGTGCCAAGAGTGAGAGATGCTTTGGCCACTGTCAAATACCACTTCAGTGAAAAGTAAGAGTGAGGCAAGTCTCCCAAGAGCCAGATAAAATTTCGCATATTTAGCGGGTGAAATAGCAGTGACTAGTGACTCCTAACACACACACACACACAATCCCCACACTCCTTTAGAATTTAAAATTGAACCTTATTAGCCTCCCATTCTAACGATTCCAGAGTTTTGAAAGGACCCTATTTAAAATGTCTCACTTTGCCTGAAGAGAACCATTATAATAATTACGCTGTTGTATACATACCTCTGCTCAGGGCAACTCTGCATTTGTTTAAAAACAGAAGTCTTGTTAAAATGCTGCTTACTTTTTACTACAGGATAGAGTAGAAAAAGAATTGTCTTAGCAGGAGGCCCTGTACTCTTCGTGGACTGAAAAGCCAAGAAAAGAACAACCCAGAATCCTATCAGACTTAGAGTAAGTATTCTGGCCTCCTCAAAATAGGAATCAAGATGAAGAGCAAACAGATTAGCAGCCCTTTAGGCAAGGCTTAAATATTGATCTTATCTGTCACAAGGCAAGAACAAAAAATGGTAGGAAAAGCTAAAGAGTGAGTTCTGTTTAATTTATATTTCCACATTACTAACAGTTAGAAAGGTACAATGTTCCTTAAGGGAGAGGATAAATTTCTAATTATTCACATTTTTAAATTTAAGCATATCAGACCTCAGCTCTGCATCCAGAACTACATTTGAGGCTAATCCTCAAACGTATACATTCCCTGTTCATGTTATCATTTATGCAGATATTTATCTTTCAGCTGAATGCTTATGTATTATTCTAAATCATGTGTGAATTAATTTTCTGTAATAAAGAAAACAGTTATAAAAATACACATAATTATTTTTCTGTATTTCAAGGTTTTTTTAAAAAAAATAAGGGAAATTACTGTTCAGCATATTCATCCCAAAACACAGGGAGTGCAGACCAGTTACAGCAGCACTCAAAATACATGGCTTTTTAATTTGTTATTCTTAATACCATTTTGTGGGTAGGGGAATGATGTGCACTAAGATGCATGCATTTCTCGGCTTTCTAATACAACATCTGATCCAACTACAAGTCATAGTAAATATTCTCTGGAGACTGGCAACAGCTGATACCTAAAGATTTAGACTTGGTGGTTTTCACACAATTACCACTCCAGTGACACTCAGACACAACCTCCACGCAAACCATCCCTTTGCATCCAAAGAGCTGAGAAGGTTTGCTTCCTCTGTACGGAGGAATCTGACACAACACTTTCCCATAAATTATGAAATAATGATGATGAATGTATAGCCAGATGTCACCAATATACATGATACTAACATATGAAATTAAAAATCAAAACACACATGAAAAAAAGCTAAGGGAAACTCAGTAAAGCTCAGTGAAGGAGGGAACTCACCCTGACACAAACTGGTAAAGGGTAAAGTGAAGCCCATTTTGCCCATGATGGTAATTGCTGAGTGATGTCTCCCTGTCCTTATTTAAACCCACAGCCTTTGGATTGATTTTCTCTTCCCTGTCCATTTGAGGAGGAGTGATAGAGCAGCTTTGATGGGCTCCTGGCATCCAGCCATGGTCCCCCCACCACAGTGATGCTGAGCACTTTCACCAGAATGTGTTCTGAAGGCTGCGGATGTGTAATATGATGAAATATCTCTTTGATAAATGGGAAAAAGATCAAAAAAAGCTCAGGAGGCCACTTTTGTGTCAGACCTAGAAACTGCTTTCCATTCTAATTAGTTTTAAAATGTTTCTTGTAAACACTTTTCCATGTCTTCCTGCAAAGTTGTCAGTACTAATTTTTACAGAGGTGCCTGGACTTAACATCATCTTTTCTAGAAGCACAGTGGAAAAAGTTTTATTTTTCACCAACGAGGACTGCAGTTCCTTTCCCTATTGTAGTCACAGTAGCTGGATAGTTTGTGTTGGCTGAGGTACACCCTCATAATTTCCATTTCCATTCAGTGCAACATTCTTGTTTCTCAAGCTGAACTGCTGCCCTCTGTGGCTGTCTTAATTACACAGTCACCAAAGTCTACCTCAGGAAGGACTGCACCTTGGAAGCCCAGCAGAACTACTTAAGCACTTCCTACACAACAAACTTCAGAGGTTTGAAAGGACAGCACTGCATTTCCTAGCAAACTCAAGTAACCTCACTAATTTTTAATATACACAAAGGCAAGATGACAATATGTAATAAAACAAAGAGACTAAATTATCCTCTCAGTCCTTAAACAAGCAAATTGAATTAGAGCCGTGTTTGATTTACAGAAATAAATTTACATGAAATTAGACCCAAAATTCATATTGAAAATTAACCAGTGCCCTAGAGCCAGCCAGGAAAAGCTGCACATGGTGCATCAAGACTTTTAAACAGAGGCCATTACCTCCTGCTGATTTCTTTTTCAACCAAGGCAAAGAAAGCACTTAGCAGATGCTGAAGCTTCAGCAGAGGAGAATCTTGTCCTCTTCTCATTACTGTGGTGTACATGAAAAGTACCTTCCCTTGACTTTAGTGCAGTTACAGGAGTACAGACTAGAAAGAGGAGAAACAGTCCCTATGTTTTATTAAACACTTTAAAAATTAATACAAAGAGTGTTCCAGTAACAAGAGCTGACAGCTTTGATTAACGTAGCCACACTTCCCTCTGATCCTTGTATCATATCCACTGTAATTTAAAAAAATAAATAAAACCCCATTCTACTTCATGAAGTTCATTCAGCTTCTAAAAACCACCAATTTGTAAACTTCAAGAAAACAGAAAATAAACCTAAAACTTTACTCCCCATAAGTCATGCCATGTAAAATGGAAGAGTCTACACCTAGGAAGAAGGCTCTGCCTGTACTGTGTGATTAAACACTGCTTTATGAAGTACTTGAACAGGTGTCTAGAGTCACTATATTACATCCAGAACAGAAAAAGCAGCTTGATCTCTACCCCAGACCATCTCCAATCTGAACAGATACAACATATAGACAAGGAGAATACAAATAGACAAGTGGAAGGAAACACAAAACATTAGTCAAAATAGTTTATTTTCCTTAAAAAGCTACAGACAGAAAGAGCATTCCCAATAGTCCCATGTGACATGAAAAAAGGTTTCTCATGCGGTAACAGTGTCATCTTGCCTCAAGATCATTCAAATCTATTTTAGTTACATTTTCCGTTGCTATTTTTCTTCTTTTATTAAAGTAGGCAAGAGCAAATAGCTCTAAAATCATATTACCTTGTCTCAGCCAATTGTTTGCCCATGTAACAATATAGTATTGCAGTGTATATTAAAGTTCAAAAGTTAGACTTCAAAGTAAAATCTATTGAGAAGAATTATTTATAACATAAATTAAGCTGCAAGAAAAGCAGTGTTAAGGGTTTCTGGTTGACTGCTGGGGCAGGTTGACATAGAAGGAGAAGGAATCATTTAAATCCTTTAAGTTAATAGTTTGACTTTAAAAATGTTTGTGTTTAAGCCACAAAATCTTTCATGTATGTATAAATACTGGCTGTGACAGAACTAGTTGAGTCCAACTGCCAGAGCCGGTGCATGTCTACATGCTTCCAGCACTGGAAATGTTCTGCTTTTGAGGACAGGAATTTCCTCTGTTACTTAGTGACAACTATTAGTCATCAAATTATTTTCAGTAGGATCACTTCAAGTCTTATGAACATATTGACTGTGTGCACAAAATTGGACCTTTGTCTACTGCTACAGCATTTTGGCATTACCAGAACACAACCAAGATTTGATTTTCCTGGACTCTTCAATAAGCAATTTAGGAGAAAATTATCAACAATTAAAATTTCCACCAAAAACACCATAAAACCTTATGCAAAAAGTGAAAAGGCCAAGGGACACCCTATCAGCTGCCTTTTTTTCTCCTTTATTTTCTGCCCAAACTGACTTGGAGTTATGGTATTCTTTTAATTTATGCTTCTGACTTTGATGTAGCTATTAACTGAATGTGCCACTGACCTTGGCTGGATGACAGAGGTAATCATTTCCCCAGGATGAATTGCTCTTGAACAGTTCATTATCAGGCAGGCCTGTGATTTCTTCTAGGCACTAGCCATGCCTCTGTCTAGTCTACTGTTTTGTTTGTTTTGATAGAGCAAGTGTATCTCATTACTAAAGAACACGTTAAATATCTTTTTTCTTTTCAGCATGCTGTATTCCAGAGTACAGATTACCTTCCCATGTTTTTTTTGAAGGAGACCTGTATTAACATTAATGAGAATTACTGGATACTGAACACTTCTGAAAATTTCATTCAACTCATAGGGTCACACAAGGAGATTTAATCTTCAATTTATTATTTTTTTTTTTTTAAATCTGGCCCAAAAATCAAAGTATTAAGCAATCAAAACCATCTCATTCCAGTGCCTAGAAAACTGATGTGATAGACTTTATTAACCCCGCAATCTTTTATAATCACACAAAACATTTTTGGTGCCAATTAGCCCTCTTGATGCCTCAAAATGGGAAGAATCTCCCTGCAGCAATGATATTCTTTGCTCCCAGAGGAAAAGAGAACCTCCCAGTGTTACTGCTGCACATTCACCGCTTTCTGTTCCTTATAGGACTGCTGACCATAGAACAAAAAACAGAGACAAAAAAAAACCAAAACATTTTCTTCATCTTATCTTCGGTACTAACTAGAGAAATGCACATGTAGCTCCTTGGTGTCCTTCAGCAACTGATCATTTTACTGAATGATCTTCAACCAAAAAGCTCTCAACTGGCTCATCACCAATTTCAAAGCAGAATTCCACACATTTAGACCACTCCTTTCCATAGGACGCACTCCTCCAACTCCCCTGTCCAGACTGTATCCATACATTCCAGCACTCCAGCCAAGAGACTACTCCTTTACATCTCTGTGCTGTCAATGAGACCAAACCCCAGCAATTCCACATGAACTTCCCATTTTTCTGGCTGGCTTTGCAACAGCTTCTTTTGCTGCATGTTTTCATGTATAAGTAATTAGAAAGAAGCAAGTGAAATTAGAATTTTTTAGTCATTGACAGCTGCTTTAAAGCATGTAAAAAACCCCAAATCCAACTTACTGAGCTGAAAAAGTTACTACTTTTAAAACTGGAAGATGCTTATTCTATAATCTTGTGGGGTCAAAGTCAATTGGTGACTATTATAGAACATTCCCTGAAAGTATGTATTTTATAAGAAAATATCTGTGACATGAATAGCTTGATGCTGCCTAATGAAAGTGGCAACAATCAAGAACATGAATAGTCAATTTATTTTAAAATTGCCATTACTTAAACAGTAAACAGCTCTCACTTGTATATAATAACTTGCAAGTGCAGCTGCTTATATTGGACAGTAATTTCAGCAAAATATTCAATATAATTTGCCTGTCTTTTAGTAAAATTTAACTGCTGGAAATAAGGAGGTACAAGTTGATTCAAGGCTGACACACAGCACAAGCCCGTGCTCTTCTGACTGTGGACCAAAGTTCAAATTCAGCTGCTCAGAGACAGATGCTTTCCATTGAGGTAGCTCAATGAGGTTCCAAGGAAAAGGAGGGAATTGACTCCTTGGCAGTAATTCATTCTCAGGCTTGAGATTCTCTAATTTACCTACATAACAAAAATTTCTGCTAATCTAAACTCCTGAGCCAGGAGGTTCTCTATCTTTTTTATAAGCTTACTGGTTGGGCAGGGGTTGTAATAATAATTGTTAAAAGTACTACCACCTTGTCTTTAGAAACAGGTCAAATAGAGTTTGTTCAAAATTGTATTAACATCAAGTACCAAATCAAGGACTAGCAGGAAGTCCCTGCCATACTTCCAAAATATTCAGATAAAATTTCATTTTTTCAAACAAATCAAATTATTCAGGTTGAGGATCCTGTATTAAAGGATTACCAGTATTTTGTAATTTGGGGTACAAATTTTGCCCCAAATAAAGTGGATTTCTTCAAGTTCCCTCATTTTTCCTATATCACAATTTAAGAACACAGTCATTACTTAAACAGTGAACTTCAAGTACAATATAAAATTTTGTAAACTTACTACTACACAGTGGGAACAGACACACAACACTCCAGAAAATGCTTTATTACAATGGATTAAATGCTTTTGCTCCTATGATAGTTTAGGGTTATGATTCTACAGGGTTCCCTAACAGAACTGGATCACCTACTACATTATCCAAGTTCTTGTTTTCAGAAATATAAGAGTCCTACCAATTTAAGTAGGCTTCAGCACCACAAAAAACTTGGTCATTGCACACTTGAAATGCAAAAGTCATGTTAACACAAAGAAAAAATATCAGCTAAGCATCAGGAGTGAAGGCACAAACATCAAAAAGAGCAGGAAATGGGAATGTTAGAACGAGAATATTAACCTGCCAGTATTTTACAAATTCTGCATACATTTCAGATAAAAAAGAAAAACAACCCAGCAACAGAATTCTCTATTGATATTTTCAGAGGACTTTATGGATGCTAGATTTCTATCTGTAGGGTAAAATGCTTGGGAAAATTAAAAGATTTAAAAGAATTCTAGAATATTTACTTTTAGTGGTTACTTTTATCCACATTATAATGTAAAATCCATTCTCCGGAAGTGAAGTTAAATTCCACAGATTTACTGAGCAGCCATAGTTGAAATAGCAGACTATTTCAATATTGGAATACTTCAGTTAATAAATGTTTAATATTAATAATTTCTAGTGTGTCCATTTTAAACTTCTATTTCAAAAACTCATTTCTTAAGGATAGCCTAATACAGGACAGCATTGATGAAATGCAAAAAGCTCTTACTTTACAAGTGGTCATCTCTATTTCTGGGCCAAATCCTCAAAAAATAAAATTAGGCAAAATTGCCTTTGACGTCTCCTGAAGGAAAAGCAAGTTTTGCTTGAGTAATCAGCACAGGACCAACAACAGGGACCCTGAAAGGATTCAGTCCTCAGAAAAAGCAGTTTCTCAGCTCTCCAGAGGACAGAAGTGCTGGACTAGGCGCCTTTGAACATTAAGCTTCACATTCCCTAGGAAACCAAGTACAAAACAACCTTACAATTTTAATGAAATGCTAAGATGGAATACCAAGTAGTCAGATGCAGTTAATATTAATATTTCTTCTATGTCAACTGTAGCCCCATTGTTCTATAGACAGTATTTCCCAAGTCCTTTTTCTTAAATACAAACACTGGTGTCTTTTTTGCAAAATATAAAAATCGATATTGTACAGGCACCTTGAATCTAAGCAGTTAATACTTAGGTTCTTGCAACCTTAGGCTAGAAATATGCAAACCTCCTGTCTCACCCCAAACACTATTCAAAGAGGGACTTTGCAAGTATTCTATCATTCACTCATGAAAGCCACCAGAAAGCACAGATGAAAATCTTGCCTTTCCCTACAGTCTGTTTGGAAATTAGGAAAACGTAAAGAGACATGCACTGCTGGAAACAAGAAAACAAACAGCTAAATAGCAAACTTACTAGGGTTCTCCCCTACTAGGTTCCTTCTTTGAATGGTCACAGCAATATACTATTAATTTTACACATGTATTTGCAAGCATATATATACACTTACAGATACATACAGGTATTTGGATCAAGTGGAGGATACACAACAGACAACTGAAGGTAAGATGTGAGTTCTGCTAAGACACACATTAAAAAAAATTCAGATTAAACTTGTAAAGACAGACCATTTTCTTGGTTAACGTACATAACATGAGTCTATAGCCACAGCAGACAAAATTAAATTGCAGTGCCTGTTTCCAAAGAAGCAGACATGAAGCCTAATAAGCCTAACCATGACACTGAATGGGATAAACTTGCTGTTGACCAGCCAGTACCCTTTCTCTGATTCCCCTTAATGTCTGACTTTTCAAATCTCACTGAAAAGATCTGCAGGTTCCTGTGGCTTAACAGAAAGCACACATATTTCAAAGGCAACAATCTTCATTCTGTTTATTAGAGTAGAAAAAGCAGGGTGGAAAAACAAAGCAATTTCAGTCAAGTTAACTAAATTCTGCATCAAGTGAAGTACAACTGCAGTACAATTACATGTTAGATTCGATAAGAATCAGGAGCAAAGCAGGGGCAGAGTTTTCAGCATCTTGTTCAGCTCCTCCTCAAATACAGCTTTTCATGTGAAGAAATTGAAATCCCCAGGCTACTAGAACTCTTCTCTAAGATGACAAGGAAGCAGCATAACAATTAGTAAACAATCATGGAGCAAGAATAAAGACAAAAGATCCGATGTCATTGCTTGCTAACTCCACTGAGAAGGAGCCAAGGTTAGGAGCAGACTGATGAGTGGCACTCGGGAAAGCACTGTGGCTCCTTAGCTATGCTGCTGCATATTCTTGCTAGATGTAAGGCACATAGTACACATGTGACTAAGTAAAACATTAATGAGAGCATGCA
>JAVSBS010022450.1:0-44757 GCA_033124195.1 Coracias cyanogaster | reverse complement strand
ATAATAGTTTTCAGCAGCTTAAAGCATAACATTTCAGGTAATAGTCTGACTATCTTTGAAATCTCCAACCAAAACCATAGCTTGGTACAAGATAAAGGAAAGAAGCCTTAGATCAGAAAGGAAGCAATGGCATTTTAGAATAGCTCAAGCAGAGAAGAGAAACCAAGGTAAGCTGGACTTGTCCCTTGAATTGATGCACAATGACTTGTAATCTACAATTTTGTTCTCTTCCTATCTCCTCTAAGAGGTTATGTTGTTTTTTCTATACTCTTTTTTTCTAGCTACCAGAAGAGAACTGGAATGAACAATATCTCATCAAACCTGCTAAATAATGACGGTGTACACTAAAATTCCTGTATCCCTACAAGCAGCTATAACACCAGAATCAAAAGATACCTATTTAAGGCCAGGTTAGGTGGAGACTGAAAGTTTAACAGGCTGCAACTGTTCGATCCAGAGAACACAAGACTGAGAGAAATGCAGGTAGCCTTGATACACATCATTTAACTTCCAGCATCTAGTATTCAGTCATCAATGAAGAGACAGATGTGCAAGCAGCTAGATAATTTAGGTGCTCAGCTTCTTCTAAGCAAACTTATTTGGCTTAACAGCTTATTGTCAACAAAATGTAGTTTTAAAATAGTAAGATACTGAAAATATCTTTTACCTAAAGATAAAGTAAAGGATACTTTAGAAAGATATCTTCATCTAAAGGTAAAAGATGAAATGAAAACTTGCTTGTAGCTCTCTCTGCCTTACTGGAGTTTACCAAAGATGATCCACAGGGAATACCATCAAGTTTCATCAAAACAAGACAACAATGGGCATTTTGAGGTTGCAGTGAAAGCAATGTTTGCTCAAATGCAGGCAAAAACACATCCAAAGAAATGATTCACCACTTATTTTCAAAAGACAGTCAACACATCTGAACTGCAGCCTTAATTTTTTTCCCTCTAGTTAGCAATAATTTTTCTCTTGTCCGCAAAGGAGACCTAATCAGTGGTACTTTTCCCTAACAAGATAATATCTGGCAATAACAATTCTATTGATTACCTGAATCCAGCTACCTTGGCAGAACAAAGCCTTGGCTGTGAGTGAATAATTCTCACGCCTCTATCATGGTTTATTATGTATTAAGACAATGATTGAACTGGGGGAGGGAGCTTAGTGCTGCTAATCTTTCAGGTATATTTAACAAGCACCTAACTTCTTTTCCTAGTAAACGTGTAGTGACTAGATAATTAAGCCTCGTGCTATGTTTGCCAAGTGATTGGGTTTTCAGGGCCCACTTCCATTTTGGTCCTCCCACAAAAGCAGGCATAAAAATCAGTCTACAGGAGCAAACTGCTGAATTTCTGCACTGTCAGAAACACCGTGCCTTTATGACAGCAAAATTCTTCATGAAAGAGACACAAGAGAAAAGAGCTTTGATAAATGACCATTTTCAGACCTAATTTGTTTTATAGCTAGGAAGTGGCTGAAACAATGCTTCTATTGCACGAGAAAAAGTAACCTCCGATAGTGTCTCTTTCACCTTCTTCTCTCTACTGATCCATTAAAAAAACAAAACAAAACAAAACAAAAACAACACACCAAAACAAACAACAACCAGAAACCAGAACAACTCAAAACCCAGAATGTCTTCACCACCAGCTTAGTGCAGGACCCTGAAGAAAGAAGATACCTGTGCCATGTCCTTCCTGGCATGCCCCAATATGAGAAATTCTCCAGAAAAGAATTATAACCAATGTCAACAAATTAATACAGCAGCAAATATGCAAATGATGTTTGTAATTAACCACTTGTTCTGGAAATACTAATATAATTCCATTTTGTAGATTCATTAATAGCAAATTGAACAGATTACTTTTACTGCTGTACCATAGTTTGTGCTGTGCGCATTATGTAGCTAAATAGCATTGATAAAACTACTACACTGTTATACAGAAATGCAGAATTTAATTAGCATTCCACTTTGCATATGCAATTGCTGCTACACTATAATAAAGAATTAACTGATAAACAAGATTCAGGATACAAGCATTTGCCCTCTTTCCGATCATTATACTTCGTAATGAAATGGCATTGCTCAATTTAGCTTCTAAATATCTTAACAGAGAATAATGAACTTCAGATGTTCTGGAAAGAAGGCTCAGGAATGCTGAGCTGAAAACAGCATCGTGTTCCCATGACAAGAATGAACTGGTAAAGTCTCGGACATAAAAAACCAGTTCATTCTGTGATGAGGATAACATGGTGCTTATGCTATATTAAGTTCTCCTTTCTGTGTAGGTGTCTTTTATTTCCAATGCATCATGGCTGAGTTTTATATAATTATTCCACAAAGTCATAAAGTGGGGAAAAACAAGACCTAACTGTACTGTAAAACAACTGAAGAATGAGTTCCTGCTTTCTATTCTTTTAAAATTTACTCTGCTATAATGTTTGCCTGCAGGCATCAAACACAAGTACCGATACCATGAAACACTCAAGCTTGCAGAAGCTTGGTAGTTTTCCCCAGTTTCATTTTCACAACAAATCAGAACAGTGCAAATTAGGAGGGACAGCTCTGGAGATGTCCATGGCCCATGTATCTGGTATTTGAGAACGTTTTGATTGAAAAACAAGTTACAATACCGAAAGTGGCAGCATGAAGTATAAACCAGAAAAGGTTACTCAGAGGATAGCCTATACAAAATAGCACCGCGTGAATTCTGCTGCCTTAAAAAATTTTTTTGTAAAATCACTACATCAATACACTTCCTTGGATTCCATTTGTACCACTTCAGGAATCACTGAAGTACTACATCAAACTCCCCTCCTGGTGCAACCAAAGATGTAATTTTATAGTGGTTATGTATTTTCTTTTTTTTCTGTTTTCTGTTAATGTTTGGGCTAATATCTTACAGAAGTATACTACTTCTTGAGGTGTATTGACCTTAACACATGGCACACTTGAAATATTTTTATTTTTTATGCATTTATTTCACTGTCCTGTAGAATTACGTTATCTAAACGAGAAAGAAAAGACAAGTCACCGAAGAAAGTACTTGAATGTCTCAAAGACCTCAAATGAACAACACAGAATTTTGCTACCTCACCCCAAATCACAGTCCTCAGCTGTCACAGTCTGATTTCTATCAGGGTCTAAAAAAGCACCAAACAAGCATTTCAGTATTTTCTTCATGGTATCTAATCATATTTATTCAGATGTTGCTGTTAAATTGGAAGTAACAGTTGTTGTGGATAAGTGCCATCCAACCATTCTCTTCACAGGTAAAGCATATCTCTACACCATAAACATATCCATGAAATGAAAGGACACTCCCATTTCAAGAATATGCTGTTGGACATTAAAAGCAAAAGCTTATCACTGCTTCAGAAGGGAAGAGAAGGGCAGAGACAGAAGCAAGCTAGGAAATAATCACCAACACCTACCTTCAGCTACATTTCAGATTTTCATTTTCTCCTTAAACTAGAACCCTGCACAATTAATTAACGCAAGATTTTCCAACTTGAATAACTCCACATTAAAATTAGCTTATAAAAATCTTTAACCTATCATTAAAAATTTAAAAGCATTACAAAAAAATGCAGCAGTCACTAATTCACCGTGATATGGTGAGAGATCACCCTTTGCTCTTGTGGTAGCAGCACTTTTTCAATAGGGCTCTCATTAAATCTCCCAAGCATGGCCGTTCTCTAAGGCTTGCAGGCAGGAAACAGATTAAAGAATGTTCCCTCCCAAAAGATCAAAGTTGTTTTCAGAGCTTAAGTTTACCAGTAACGGTGTTAGAAAAGCAATGCCACCACACTCTAAAGTTTTTCTCATCTTGAAAACACTTTACAATATTAAACTGGCATCATTATCCCTTACATACTGAAAGGCAGAAAAGGAGAAGTAACATGGCAAAAGTCTTAACAGCGACAGAGCTGGAGACAGAATTTAGATATAACACCCTGTTCCTTGTCCTGCTTCCAAGGCTACACAGCTTCATGTTTATCCTATTATTTACATGAAAATATAAAGCTTACTGGCATTAGGGTATATTTCTGCCAAAGGAAAGTTAAAAAACAGCAAAAATACTGTGGCAGCAGCCTGCAAAACCTTCACTGAAGAGGTTCCAGTACGTGCCGGTGGGACTATCTCAAGCTGGCCTGTAAAATTAATTACTTGTTCTTTATAGATGATCTTATATGGAACCAGAACTAGTGTTAATACATTTGAAACAAAGAATTGCAATGTCCTATTTTACACTTTATCTGACATCAAATCTTTGCTGGATATAAACCTCAAATATTGACTAGCTTCCAGCATAGAAGTTTGTAACATCTAAATTCTAACTCCTTCTAAAACATTTCGGAAGGAAAACAGCTGTATCTTCCAAGGGAAGTGGAACAGCAATTGCTTTTCCTAGCATTTTCATTTTACATCAAGACAGATTAATCTCTAGAGTAACTTCACTCATTAAAATGGGCTTGGCTGATTACGTGTCACCTAAGCTCTACTACTACCACACTACTGGTTGTTGACCTGTTATTTTAAAATGCAGGTTCATCACACTAGTCAGAAAATGAAAAACCTCCTCAGAAATGGTAGGCTCTATAGCTGCTAATTTTTGCATGCCTAAAGCCAGTTTAGTACACAGGAGAGCAAACTATAAAAGATAATCTTTTTTTTTTATGCAAGAGCAATGAACAATGAGTAATAAAAGGTATCAATTATTCACATTGCTTCCCAGCAGTTTAGAATTTCAAGAGAAAAAAAAGATAAGAAGCTAGACTGCCTTTGAGTAAAAATTATTTGGTAAAATGCAGATGTCTCTGAACAGAGAATTTGGATAAATATATCACTGTTAGTCTGGAACAACAAAAAAAAAACCTGCCCAGCTTGGGGTTTTGCTCAATTTTTTAATAATATGGATTTTTTTTTTGCCAAAATATAATTTCCACAATTGAAAACTAAGATCAGAGAAGCCACTGAATAGCTCATATCTTGTGTTACCAAATCAAAAACTACTGCCTCGCAAGAGCTGATGCTTCTGGGAATGCTGAAAAACCCCAGTTGGCCCTTTGGCTTCTGGGCTGGAGTCAGATGTAGTCGTGCACCAGGCAAATATTTGAAGAAGAGTTGCTTCCACAGATGTGGGGCTGGTCTCCAACTTGCTGATGTTGCAAACAGCGTATATTAGACAAAATCAGCTCCCCTTGCATTTTGGGGCTTTTTTTGTTGGTTAATTGGGGGTTTTATGTGGGCTGGATTTTGTGCTTTGTTTTGGTTGGGGGAGTGGGTCTTTTTTGAAGAAAAAAGTAAGGAGTAGTAGTGAAAGGAACATGAAAATTGGAAGTGTCAAAACTTATTTTAAAATGTTTATCAACACTCAGGAATTGGTAAGTATCATCTACCAGTGATGTAAACCTTTCCACAGGAATGCAGATTACATGCTCTGTGCTTAAGTTTTTATCTTGGTGTATCCAATGGCAATAATTAAACTGAACATTTTTTCCCATTTCAGTATTAACCCATTCCTTCTCATCTACATTAATAAAGCATTCATTTAGGTTTAAGTTTGGTGGCCATAATGCCACTGCATTATTTATTATCTGAAAGGGGAGGAATCATTCTGGAAGTAAATAGAGAATGGACCGATCAAACCAAGTCTGCAGATGATTAATCAGCAAAAAAGTTGGATGTTGCCATTGAGAAGACAAATCAAAAGGAACTCAAAAGAGTGAGATTGTGTTAGAATTTGCAAAGATAACTTTTAAAATTATAGAAATTGCTTTAATTATTTGAAGGACCAGAACTAGATCTGCTAGGCAAAGATCAAAGATGAATACGGTGGATACTAGGAGGACAAATAGAATGCGCTACAGAGAGGCACCCCAGGTACTCTCCCTAAAAAGCATCTCAAATTACTGCTAGCGGACAGAATGCTGTCCTAGCTATGCCATGGCTCTCATGAAGGAGGCTATTTCACACAATCTAAGCCAAATGAAGTGAAACAGAAAGGTTGAACATGACAACAAAGTAAGGACTACCAAAAGCAAGGGCATAGAAGTGGAAACCACTGCACTGGAAAGTGAGCAGAATTCTTTGTGAATACAATGATCCAGAATCACTTTTCTAAATCTCAAGACTGATAGCAGGGAACACAGACAGACCTAGACGTGCCCAGCTCAAAATAATAAAATCACTGCTTTCATAGAACACATTTTAGAATTAGGATTAGTATTAAGAGAGTTAATGAAAGAGTCCAAAGAATGAAAACAATTGTCCTGTATTGTATTCACACAACAGCCATACCCACGGTAACAGTATTACAGAGTTTGCAAGATCTGCAAAAAAAGGGCATTTTAGCTTTCTAAGCCTTAAAAAGGTAACCACCCTATCCATCAGGCATTTGAGGAATTTGTCCATTTTAGCTCTTCTTAACAGAAGGGACTCAACGAAAGACTGACTTCTGTTTTCTTCCTTCATCAAAGTCCTTAAATTATTGCATTACAGTGGTTTAGAATAGTGATAACACCATGCATTTTTCTAAATAATAAAATATGAAGAAAAGAAAGGGCTAGCTTCCCTTTATGGTATTTTCTTAATGAATTCAAGAGGGAAAGATGGATATCAAGAGTTTATGAACTGTTTCAACATAAAGACGAAGAATTATAGATAAAGTTCCAAACCATTAATCCATTATATACTGTGAATTGGACAACCCCAGTGAGATATCATTTCCAGAAATGAATCAAGCAAAGCCATCAGCAAATAGTTAACACCCTGAACCTCTTTGATTCAATTCAAGCTGCAAACCTCTATGTTTAGAAGCTAATTTAAACTGGAATCTGGAATTTAATCATCTCTTCTCATGCATTTGAAAAAGGATGACTTTACTTCACATAGTCTAAATTAACTTTGAAATTTTGCTACACATAGTAATATAATATCTAGTCAGATATGCTGATCTTACCTTGAAAAAACTTAATTGCTTGATTTCTCCTCTTAATATTATCCTGATGCTGATAAAATTTCCCTAGGCAGCACTATTAGATGCTCTGGACTCTGCTCAAATAGGGCAGGATGTATATAAAACCACATAAAAATCATCAGTGATGAGTGAAAAACACAATTTTTAGACAGGAAGAAAGAAGAGATGGAAGGGAAATAATTTTCTGATTGATCCAAAGTTCACTAATTTCAATATAAATCAGCCAAAGGCCACTGAAATAAATACAAAAAAAAGTTGTATTTGCAAAGTGAGTGTAAAGTTGACTTTCCTGTTTTGTTTTTGTTGTTACCTTTAACTCAACAAAAATTCTACCTGCACCACTATTTACATCATGCTTATTGCAAGAACACCAGCAAAGTGATTAGCTGTGGATTTCCAAAAGTGCTGCGAAGAATCCTCTGGAAGGGGAAATTATGAAAAGTCCAGATGTTCAGGCAGTAAATAAAGGGGAAAGGTTTATAATTTTCTCTTCCTCAAGAAACAAATTCTGCAATCAGTATCAAGGAAGAAAAAAACCATAATCAATATGAAGAGAGTCTTCCTACGCTTCAGACTCTATGAAGGCAGATGTGTTTTCTGATAAGAGCCCTCTAGCTCAGGAAGAAAAATGTCAAGTATTAGCACGATCTAGTGGGTTTATTCTTGTTCAACATTTGAAGAGAACAGCAAGTTCTTTGATCCTTCTTAGCCAAAGTCCCGACCTTCATAGAATCACAACGCATTCGGGTCCTCTCTTAATAAAGTGAAGCAGTGTGATATCAGAGCAAGTTATTATTAGTTAGCATACTAAACACTTCAAGTGGTTCATTATAGCCATGCCAGGCTCTGCCAATCCACAGGAGCTCATACCAATGATCTTTCCGCAGGATCTGAGAGCAGCCATTTTTAAGGAGACTAAGAAATTCAATAGGCAACTCTATAAATGGATATTTTAAAAAGAAACTACCATAAGGGGGTGGTAATTGTTAATTTAATTCTTTGTGACTCTGAAGTAAGAAATTCTTCACACAGAGGAATTACACAAAAGGGGAAAGCAGCTTTCCATACTTTTTTTGGCAAACTGGAATAAACAAGTTGCAGTACCTCCATAAAGTTTACTGGTCCACAGATTGAAGCAAAGCTTTGCTATTCCTACAAGATATTGGCTTCTTCCATTAAAGACTAAGCAAATACAATGAGCTCCCAGTTTATTTACAGCATATTCATATTATCCCCTTCCCACTTATTCCCCCCAAATCAGTAATTAAAATGTTGAGGCCTGCTACTGTATTCTTAACTATACATTCCACAACTCACAGCTACACATTCATATTATCTCCATATAACTTTAACCAATTTTAAATAAAAAAAACATTTGCACTTTTCAACTTCCACAAAAAAAGGGTATAATTTTATTTATAGTTCTGCACTATTTCCTCTTCTTCATAACACAAATTACCTTAGGCATAACAAGCCTTTATTTACAATGGAACACAGAATAGTAGCTCAGTATCAAGTCCTTTGCAATGTATTTACATACCCAATAAGCAAAAGAGTAATAGAACCTGTACATAAAGAAGAATGTCTAATCCTGCAATCTTTACAACACAAATTAATGATTGTCCACTATACAAAGATGTTAATCCACTCTACAGTGCAGGACTGGAGAGTATCATATACATCTTTTTCTTCTTTAAATTGCCAATATAAAATCTCATTGCTTACCTATAAAATAACTTCCCTTCTGCCTCTTACATTTAGTAAACTTGTAGTCAGCACTGAATTGTTAATATAGCTTGAAAAGAGTGTATTGGAATTTTTCACGAGCAATTAAGGTCAATTAATGCTCAAAACATTACTTTCCATTTGATATCTTACACTACAGCCGATATTTAACTCACAACCACTTAATAAATTTCCTGCTTACCAAGCTAGGCTGAAGACTTCCAAGACCCTTTTTATTTTTTTCCTGTTGAATTTTTTAAAGTTATATGAAAAACTGAGATGTAAACATTTATTCCTCAATATATGTCTACCTATAAGCTGTTAGTAAAAAATTTTATTTTAAAAATAATTAATATTTTATTTTTATTAAAACAAAATGTATTTGGCCCTGAACAGAGGCAAAACAGCAAGGTAGCAACTTCTCTACTTGGAGAAGAGTCAATGGCTCTGCAGACAGCCTCAGTGCACATCCACCCCGAGTTGCAATGCAGAGACAAATAGCAAGATTCAACCCACGACAGGAGTAATCCTCCAGGTTGATGACAACACACTGTACTGAAACCTTGCTCCTCACTCAAAACATAACATTACATCAGCTAACATGGAAATTGCAATTCTTTCACTTATGAGCCACAGCCACCGGCAGTTCACCAGACAGATAACTGAAGAGCAAGTCAAGTTAACCTTTAACAGCAGCACGTAGGAGGAATCCACAGCTCTTGGTTCCAGCCAACAATGAATGCATCTAAGATCACTCTGCACCCTTCTCTGTGCACCGCCTCTGGGGCTTTGTTTTTATTATTAACAATACAGTAATGACAGTAAAATTTTAGTTTTCATCCATGCATTTCCTTTTAGTGATTAAGTAATCACAGAATGGTAGAGTTTGGAAGCAACCTCTGGAGATCATCTCGTCCAACCCCCCTGCTAAAGCAGGGTCACCCAGAGCAGGTTGCCCAGGATCGTGTCCAGGCACATTTTGAAAGGCTCCAGAGAAGGAGACTCCACAGCCTCTCTGGGCAGCCTGTTCCAGGGCTCCATCATTCTCAAAGTAAAGAAGCTTTTCCTCATGTTCAGATGGAACCTCCTGGGTTCCTGTTTGTGCCTGTTGCCCTTTGTCCTGCTGCTGGGCACCACTGAAAAGAGTCTGACCCCCATCCTTTAGATTGAGAAGCACTGATGAATATATTGATAAGCACTGATAAAATTCTAATTTAATTGGGCGACAAATAAATTTGTCTTCAGGAAAAAGCCCTGAGAGCTAATTCAAATAAGTAGCCATATATATATATCTGGTTTAAAAGCTAAGAAGAAAAAGCAAGCTTTTAATGTAATTTTTCATGAAAATGTACAACCAGAAAACTAAAATAAGTTTGAAGGAATAAGGATTTTAAAAATAGAGGGAATATAAATCATGGGAAACATTTATGACAACACAAGTTTTCAAAACAAATGCTATGGATAACAGATGCAGAAAATTCAAATATACGTGAAGTGTTTTGACTTAGTATTCTTTTTAATTTACATTTGGCAAATGACAGAAAGTGAAAGGCTAATTTGAAAGTTACTTCCAAAATTGATTCCTATCCCACAATCTTTCCTGCATGCAGGAATTGAGCTTTATAGGTCTAACAACAAAAATTACTAATGACGCTTGACATTAGAATTTAAAACATCCTTCATGCAAATACGCAGGTTCCTCGATCCTTTTGTAATACAATAGCAAGCAGGTATTAGAACTGGAAAAAGAAAAAAGCAAAAGAAGATGCATGGAAATTACATAATGAAGCAGTTTCATTGTGATATTGAAAGGAGTATGAAATGAATAAAAGATAATACTTATAGAGGAGTCTAGCAAGTCTTTTCCCCTCAAACTATCCGTTCACTTAGATTGCCTTATTGAAAAAGAAAGATGTAAGAAGAAAAATCAAATTATTTTATCTGCTCAGCAACAGCTTAAATAGGAGGAAACAATAATTAATTTTAGAAAGTGAGAGGTCTCCTCTTAAAGGGATAGTGTCAAGTGAAGCTGACCCACAACTTGCATACAATCACTCCAGCTTTTTGAAAAACTGAGCAACAGAATTTCCCCATTTTAAAAAACTAGAAATTAAAAATTAATATAAGAATCCATTGCTTTTCAGTATTTTTAGCACAAACACAGCTGCACTCCATCACTACTTCAGTGTCTAAGAGAGAAGTTACAAAGGTAGCTGCACAAACTCAGAGTTTGCCTCCAAAAGGGGAATCCTTCTCTGCCCCTGGAATTCCTCTTCCATGTCTTGCGTCCTTCTAGACACGTTCCTTCTGCTCAGCTCTGGCACCCAGCACGCCCTTTGGAAAGCAAACTCAAACTCTGCACGATGCACACTTGGTGTTACATTGCAAGCTGAAGTAGTGGGGAGAGCAGAGTAATGGGTTCCCTGCCACTGGTAGGGACTTGCTGGAACAGCTCAGCTGTCCCACCTAACATCCTCTTCAATGCAAGTCAAGCAAAATTACTTCAGTCTCCAAACTTCAAGAAACAGATTAGGAAACAAAATGAAGCATCTGTTATTTTTAAAGTATTTTTAAAACTAATGTTATTTCCTTAGCAATGTGGTCTTCAAATTAAAATTAAGATATATTATCCAGAGATTATTTCTATTGTTGTACCAAAACGTAACAACATTAGACATACTACTGCCCAGGGAGGTGGTGGAGTCACCATCCCTGGAGGTGTTTAAAAAACGAGGAGATGGAGCACTTGAGGCTATGGTCTAGCAGTTAGGGAGATGTTGGGATGAAGGCTGGACTTGATAATCCTAGACGTCCTTTCCAACCATAATGATTCTATGATTCTATGACTATCCATAGCAGATTACAAAGTTTCTGGTCTCAGAGGAATATTCCTGATTGGAGTTGGCCATGAACAACTACATGATTAGATCTGAATTTAAGACACTTTCCTTTTAACCATTCCACCTTTTACAGATTTTCAAACTTCTCTAGAAAACTGATTTTCAAATTAAAAATAAATAAATATTTCCTAAAAGAGTATGAGCAAAATTAGCTGTCTTACTCTTGGCCCCTTAAAATACCAAGGCGTAGAATTAGATAAATATCTGTCACGAGCAAAACCAAAAAGACCTCAAGCAAAAAGGACACTCAACTCCATTTCCATAGTTTCTATTTGGTCTACTTTCCCACGCTTGCAATAATCTCAAATATTTCTGTTCAAAATGTCTTTTTCTACCAGTTTGGTCCTTTTCCACTGATTTCTCTTGCCTCTTTTATTCCTAACAGAAAACCAGAGCAATGCTGGACTGGATAACTTTTCATTTGCATGTCCTCCATCATCAGTGAACATTAGAATAACTCTGGAAACTGTTTTATTAAACATGTATTCCCTCTGCCATGGTAACCCTAAATACCACATCACAAGATGCAACCAAGGAAAACCAATTTTAAGTTGCAAGAAAGTTGCCTGACATGTGGCAAGCAGTAAAGACACTAGAATTTCTTTTCTTCATAATATCAAGAGGGAGAAGAAAATACCGAAGTAGTGGAGACATTAGACATCTACTATTAAAACAAACTGATACCAAAATGTGTGAATATTGCAAAAAAAAAAAAATCACAATAGCAAGCTACAAAAATCAGAAATCCACTCTCAGACCTTGAGGACCAGGTTTCTGTTCACCCCAAATTAAAAATAGGCTGGAACACACAAGTTTGCCTTGATTATGAGCAGCTTTATTGCACTTAGTGATAGCCACAACTACCTTGCCTATAATCCAAATCCAAGACTAAAATGCTGCTCAGCCAGCGGTGATAACCACGTCTTTAGGATTTGGAACACACTCCAAATCTCCTACCTACATGTCATGCAGAATAGCATAGCCTCGTAACACTAAACATTTTTGGAATAAGACTGAAATAGTACCAAGTTATTTGTATTGGACCAGTCTGACAGGTTTACTTCTGCAGCAAGGCCAGGATACTCTAAAAGAATGATTACAAGATGCTACAGCACAAATTGAAGAAAGATTAAAATAATTAACTATATATATAAACAAGTAAATATTCCATTTTGCTTCATTTCCAAAAAATGAAAAGTCAAATTGAACTTAAGAATAAGACTAGATATATATAAGTCTCATGGTTAAAGCTCCACACATACTGAGAATTAGCCCCAAACTAGCTACTATATCTAAACTACAAAATAGGCTGCAGATGGGAAGAACAAGTGAACCTTACCCTTTAGTTTAACTACATATTACAGAAGACAAATCGGACAAGCAATACAATTTGCTTTGCAGAATTCACACAAGGAAATGCTATTTGCAGAAGGCTAAAAATGTTCTCCCAATATTATGCAGTATTTGGATTATTTATTATATCAAGAGGAAAAAAATAAACATATTGAAAATCAGATCCACTTGTCATTAAAGTCTGACAAACTATAAAAGAGAATCTAAACTGAACTTCATAAAAAAACAATGCAATTGCTCTAGTACCAAAATTTAAAAATGCGGAAAAAAAATGCAAGATATAAATGTTCTGAGACTACTTCTTGTCAGTTATAAAGATAGCCTTTCATGGGTTCTTCAATGAAAATTTGTGTACAGCAAGGACCAAAAGTACTAGAACATCAGTCATTATCTAACATCAGGTCTGTAAAGGATTGTTAAAATTCCTAGTTATGATCTATTATTCCTTTTGAACAGAAAGACAAATGTGTTGAAGAAATTACGAACTGGGTAAAACAAAGGCTGTATTGAAGACTCTGGAAGGCACAAGGCTGTAGGAAGAAGAAAGGAGGGGGGATGGCCAGGCGTGTGTCAAAGTGTAAAACAGTTCTCTCAACAAAGTTTTTGTAGTCAAAGTTTGTTGTCATGTTTTTGGACTATGTTCCAAAAGTCTTAAAATCTAACTACAAATATTAGACCAGCTCCCGCCTAAGAAACATATTTCTTTGTATAGGATGGGCACAGATCCTGCCACAAGAAGACAACACCTCTAGAATCTATGGGAAGCTTCATTCCACATTCCCATCAATACCAAAGATGTGAGTATCACAAGAGATTTTCCCTCTGCTAGAAGAGATCTCTTCAGGCAATACTGACATGGCTTCTTTCATTTATTCCTATTGAAACTGATGAAAAAAATTGAGGAGTTCAGCCTCCAGAGGCCACCAGATTCTTGAAGAGATCATTTCTTTTCTTCTTTGAAAATTCCAGGCAAAAATTTAAGTTGCTTTCTGCAGCAGCCAGAATATTCTAAAGAACCTGCTGAGGTTCACGTGAACAGTGAACCTACCACTGAAGAGCTGATGCGTAAGCCAGGACACCGTACTGCTAATGCCTCTGTGATGCAACACGATGGGATCACCCCTTTCATCCAAGAGGAACAATATTTTCTACTTTATTGGTGTATCACTATTGTAATAAGGTGCAACTCCAGCCACAGAAATTTGGGATAATGGGATAACGTAGGAGTAATAGTCATCTATCTGCCTTTAGAGAAAGGGCCTCAGTTCTCCTTCTAACCGAAGTAACTCTCATAAAACATAAGCGCACTGACAGAGTGCATTAGATCTGGTGAACTAGAACATCTTTTATGAAGGTAAGTCCAGTTACCTGTTTGGTGGGCAGTAAGTGACGCCATGCTGCATACACACAGCAGTGTCCTGGAAGAAAGCTGCCTCCATGACACTCAGAAGTTAATGCAGCCCTTCCTCAACTTATAACATCGGAGGTATCATCACAATAGTGACTGGAAAGGACCACAGTACCTAATCTCATATGTGCCTTCATGTTACCCCTTTTGTTTTATGTTTACATCCAGCTGAAGAATACTTCAGCACTAACACAGCCATCAAACCCTTTCCTTGACACATGAACTCACAGGTTTTCCAAGGTGTGTCCATTGAATCATTTCAGAATTTAGTCGTCGAATGCCAGCTGCATCACTTTTTGTTAATCCCTTGGCTCCTTTAGCCCAAGTCTACTATTTCTTTTGATCAATATAAATCTTTCCTGTCATCTTATTTTTGTTGTCACTCTGTGAAGTATTACGTTGCTAAGTCAAGATCTTCATTTATGCCTGGTATTGGAGTCCTGTCCCTCCTGTCAGTTACCCTGTGAATAATGTATCATTATAAATCTCCCTGATCCTCCCAGGTTTGTACATCAATTCACCTCTCAGGAACTGACTTCCACAAAGTCACGAGACCCACCCCATTAAATACTACCTGCTGCAACAGAGGCTTTACTTGAAAGCAGCACTGTTGAGACATTTGTTATGTTCTATGGTGAAGAGAGCCATTCAGCAGCAGTCACGAGGGGATGCAAGGAGTTAAAAATCACAGATACTGGAAGCTCCAGTTAATTTTTCCCATCTATTCAAAGACCTTAAAAATCTTTCAATGCATACAAACATGAAGCTGAATCCTTTCCATTTAAAACAGCTGAAAACTCAAGTCTTTTTTTCTGTGCACTTCCACCTAATATCAAAATTTAACATCTTTCATATCAGCTAAACCAAACCCCAGTCCGGAGCTGGGAAGAAGATAATGGACACAGCTTTCAGAAATGCTGTCGTCACTGGGACAGATTCATAGCTGTAATAAACTGCAGCAACACTGTAAGAGTATTATCACTCATCACTCTTAACAGTGCAACACGCCAAAGTTGGTGTTTTTCCATGCTCTTCCTTCTCCACCCTCCTTGTGTATGCTCCAGAAGATGATTAAAAATAGCTGTTATTAACTATACAGTTATCCAGACAGAGGAAATAGATAATGAGAATACTTAAATACCAGCACTAATAAAAGCCTCCACCCACCTACCCCCACTTCCCCCCCATCTTACTCCTAGTCACTTGTTAATCACACTATTCTTGCATTTTGTTGTCTGGGTAATAAGCTCATATACATAAACAAAACCAGACATATATTTATGTCTGTATTTCCACCAGTGTAAGACAAATTGACATATTTATTTCTTTCAAACTCTCCCAAAAGCTGACAAATTATTTAAGAGTAAACAATGTCCTACTCTTTACCATACCACACTATGCAAAACAAAATAATCTCTACGTGGACACTGTCTTCTGGGTTTGGTAATTAAACCCAATATTACCATTTCTAATTTTTCACTAGTATCTTTGTATAATTTGGTGGTTATTCCTTTAACTACTTAATTATCTCTAATTTTGAAGCATACAACTGTCTTACCACAGCAAATAATAAGGGTAATCACATGCACTAGCAAACCAGAGAAGGATACTAATGTATATCCTTGTCCGGTCCCCTTGCACACGTGATTTTCGCAGCTACAGCCATTCAGACCTCCGTTCAGAGCGAGATGACTAGGATGTCCTCCCATCATCTCCAGGCTTTTTGGGTAGTTGTTGTGGAGTTTAAGGTTTTGTTTGGATTTGTAGAAGTTGTTTTAAACATTTTCAACATACATCTGTTCAATGCTAACAAACTTTCTAAGTCTCATTAAAATGCCACTTCCTTTTTTCAACAGTTATGTTCTGCCAGTGTCCTGACTGTTTATTTACATTAAATAAAATCCCTTTTGATCCTTATATGCTGAAATAACACTATTTATTGATGGTAACTAAATGCTTGATCAATATTTAAGAAAGAAAAAAAAAAGAGCCTATATCCAGTAGCACTAAATATATTTTAGTAATGGTAGGAAACTTCCACAAGCCAGGTTACGACACAATTAACAACTTATGGCTAAAACAGCAGCTAAATTGACAGTTTAATTAAGAATGTCTGTCAGGAAACCTTCTTGTTTCCAGCACCCATTTCTGCTGTGTGGCTTTATCATAGCTTCTCCTTAAAACCATTTATATTATTCTGCAAACAACGGTGGGTTGAGGGTTCTTATGTACATGTGTTTGTTAGCAGCAAATGACAAAGCACCACTTCTGATGCCACCTTGTTCTCATTCCCCTGAAAAAAATCTCCTTAGTCAACACAGAGGAGACAAGCTCATCCTCCCACAAACACCATTAATACTTATTTATACGGAAAAAGTATGTGATAATTACAGACATAGGCCAATTTTGAGCTCATTATCTCCACACTTTTTTGTTTCTGTTACTGCATTTTTTCCATGACTGTACGTAACTTGGCAAAGCATTATTTCTTGATTATAACTCAGTGTAAAGTATTTTATGTCTTCTCATATGAAGCATGCAACACAAAAATAATCTTCACTTATTGTATAATAATAATATAGAAATGCACTGTCTGGTATACTTCATTGCCTAAATAGATTTTAAAAGGCATATTTTGTTTTCCCTTAGTCCAAAAAATTCATCATAAGTAAACTAAAACACATTTTCAGAAAATCAGATCATTTGTTGTCTTATTGATGACTATGCAAGTAGGCAACAATCTTTAATGTTAGATCTTTGTACCATTTTTCTTCTGAAGATTTGAATGATGGAAAAAATAAATTTTATTTGAAAAGAGAAACCCGAAACAAAAATAGCATTTATTTCCTTCAACATTATATACTAGCAATAAACAACTACAGTAATTCAGCAGAATTATTATGAAGCCTCCCAGTAATAACCTGCCACAGTGAGAAAATAGTAAATAACAGACTGCCCATCAAACCAGGTTAGCCTTCACTCTCTGCGGTGAAAAGTACACTGCAGCAGATGTAGATCAAGAGTCACTTTCTGGAGGATATATGGATGAAAACAGATTTATAGTCCCTAACACATAATAATCCCAGTTCTGTATACTCTCATCTGCAAAGGGAGGTGTTTCACCTTCACTGTGAAGGAAACAGTAGGAGTCAGCTTTAGCATATTTGTTCTAGCAGCTCTTGTGGTGGTGCCATGAAGCCCTGGCAAATAACACTGGATGTTTTTTGAACTTTAAAATCTTTGGAGACTATAATTAAAAAGATAGATTATACTACTATTTTTTAGTCAAGGAGCATAATCAGTGAACATCTTAACTGTGTTTAACATCTATAAGCAAAAATGCCAACAGAAAATAATAATTGGTTTAAATAGGACTTATTTTGACTATAAGTGTAACCAAGACAGTTATAGTGTTAATAATTCAATGTTGGTTGAAAACCGCTCTCTTATGACTGATTTATACAGACTGAAGTAGGCATATGTTATGCTACAGGTGGATGTGAGGTCATAAGAAACCACTTTACAATCTTCCCAGAAGTGCAGTGTCAAAAAGGTCACCTGTGGTACAGGATCTTTTGGATTAGTCTTTCAAATCAATGCATGAATTAAATGCAATCTACATATAAATGGGCTAATACTGTGGCTTTGAAATTAGATGAATTTTTAAGAGATTCAAGAAACAGCAGAAAAGGTCAGTTAGGCATTAAGTATACATAATGCAATTTTAAAAAACTGCTTGTCTTGGAACTAAATGTTTCTGGTTTATTAATATTTTGTATTCACAGCCTGTTCTGCTCAGAAAAGTACTGCCAGCTATTTGTGAGCAAGCACAGAAAGACAAACCATGCTAGGGATGTTAGATTTGAGCTAAGCATGGGCTAAGACTCAGAAAGTGAAATTTTCTTAATATTAACATAGTTTGGAAGCATTTTTGTTTCCATGAGGCAAAACTAAGAAGCTTTATTCAAAGGCAGTGAAGATTATTATATAATAGGAGATAAACAACAGAATTTTAAGGAGACTTTTCATATGACTGTTTTCTCCCTCATACAAATAAATTTTCCATTATGGTTTCATTTCTCTCTCTTTAGACCCTCATGACACTACAGAAGCCACTGCACTGCAGAACCCACACTGGATTTTTTTTTTGTGCCTAACAGTCCAAATGTATGCCACAGACAAAGGCACGGTCTAAGAATTAACCTTCAGATTCATGTGTGTATATGTAAATACTCTTTTGGAATCAGGATTCTTCCTCATCTTCAGAAAGAATCCTTTTATCTACTGTATTAAACATGGACATTCTTTCCTTAGACATTTGTTTATATTATTTTCTCTTCATATAAATAAATAATTTCTAACTCCTACATGATGCTGCTTTTTCACCACAGTGCACCTTGTTATGACTGCACCTTGCAGAACTAGGAAATGACAGTGAGACGGGATCCACTATTGTATAAATAGGTAAGAACACGTTACTACCTCCCATTTGGAGGTCAATAGTATGTTCAACTTCCTGTTCAGGGATGGAACGCAGCTCAAATATAGAGTCAAACAATGGACCATATAAAAGTACCTTCGTCAAGGCCAAGGTTGGACAGACAGCGCTTGCTCAAACCATCCAAGTGACATCCATCACCATATAAATACAAACTAATAATGTGATTGAATGCTGAAGCCAGTTTACTAGCAGTACTTGTGCATTTTCTGCATCATACCATTGACTTGATATTTTGTCAACACTGACAAGAAACATATTCAGTGGATCTGTATTTTTCACCACTGGGCTTGGGTTAAAATGAGGGAAGGATTATTACCAAAATTAAATAACAAAATTATAAATATTTATGTAATCAACCTTTAGGATAGTTTTCTATTGTACTGTGCAGTACAAAACTGAACTTGATGTGGTAGCTATTAAATTGGTCCCTTCTCTTACAGGAAGGCAAAAGAAATCAGCAGATGCTTGCAATGAGCCTGCAGCAGGGCACAATCAAAACCAAGAAAATTTGATAGTTTGAGTTGATTTCAGAAGATAATTATGTTGTATAGATACAAATAGAATTCTGAGGTGCATAAAAGAAGTAATAAAGTAAGGCACAGAAGATGCCCACAGTTTGTTAGTTGTAGTGCAAGTGGTAACAGCACTATTAAGACAATTACTTAGTTAAGTGCTCAAGTAACCAGTCAATGTCAGATGACTGACATCCTACATTAAAGTATGTGCTTCATCGTAATCAGATCCCTTTTAGCTTTTGCTACAGAACACAACCTTCTCAAGGCTCCAGGCAGATTAGCTTTGGGAAAAATAAGGAAAAAAAAATATTAAAAGATATCCAAGAAACTCAAAAGAAAAAAGTCCTTCCCAGCAATTTGAAAAATGATTCTGATATTACAGAATGTATTAACCAAATAAAGGAAGAAGGGACAACATATGTCTAGTTCCTACGAATGCATTATTGTAGAAGAGACTCCTTAACACAAGAGCTGTCCCCTCAAATATAAAAGATAACTTAAGATAGTTAAAAACATGTTTAGCAACAGTTCTAACAAAGAATTTGAAGACTTTTTTTTTCCTTCTTCCTATGGTAAATTCATTCCCATGGAACCAAAAATAGCTTAAACCAATTACTGCAAAGTTCTGAGAAAATTCACACAGATTCACCTTGATAAAGTACCATTCTGTGAAGATACTTTTAAAGCAGGTAGATTAACTTGTACAGCATTTCAGTGGATAAAATCCTAGATTGCTTCTGGTATGTAACTGATTCTCTAGCGAAGATTATGGAGCCATTTCTTTAGTTGTCAATTGTACAGAAACATCTTTGGAATAAAAACTACTATGAAAAAGCCTAAAAATTGAATCCTAATGTACTGTGGGTTCAAATGCAACAATTACTACTTACATAATTTGGAATGGTTTAATATATGAACATGTTGTAAATCAGAGGAACATTACCTATTGCAAATATGAGAGGCCAAGCACATCTGTGACAATGCTCACATTTACAATCACTGCTTTATCAAAAATAAGAAAAAATAAAGAAATAAAAATACCACTCAATCATGCAGGTACTGGAACATTTGGGATAACAATAGTAATAATAATAATAATAAATTTAGAGGAATGAGATCTAGCCATTGGAAAAATAACAGTAGATCTTGCCATGTTACATAAGAATTTTGTAAAGGAACAATGATATGGTTTATAAGGCTATAGGAGCTTGTGTCAAATATAAAAACAAAGGGCATGAACTTAAGCCAAGGAAAGGTCATCTTCAAAGATAATGTTAGAAGAAATGCTTCACACAGAACAGTTATGATGGAAAATAAACCACTCTGACAACCTTTGCAACAAGTGATATAAACTTTAAAGGGTGAGAAGCATTTGAAAGACAGTTATTGTGCAAACAGAGAAAGAGGGAGAGAGAGATGTCTGGCCTTTTCAAAAATGGGCTTTGCATCCATCCATCTTTAAATCACCAGTGTTACATCCCTATCTGCTGTCGCCTCATAAGTCCACTAAAAGAGAAAACTGACACCAAACTAAACTGAAGGATCTAACAAGAAGATCCTGACAGCTGAAATAGGTCTTAGAGATTCCATCTCCAAATGTTATTGCCTGAACTTGCTCATTTCAGTGAAGGAATAAATCTCATCTCATCTATTTCAGAGCCTTCATTTCTACTTTAATGATTCTTCCACTTCAATGAGTTTTGATTCCATAATTTGGGTGTTTTAACCAAACATATAATCTTAAATGGCTACTTAGCACAAATATACTGAAGCTGCATATTAAAAAACTTAACGTTTTAATCTCGTGTCATCTGGATATCTGAATCTCACATCCTTCAAAGGAAAAAAAAAATTATTTTTACCAATTCTAGAAAATATCAAGAACAGTTGAATACTATTTTAAGTTCTGACCAACTGTAGAAGCGGCAAGGGAAACTCATAATGCAGACAAGCCTCTGAGGAAGTCGGAGCTACATTTGGAATTGTATCCTTAGGAAAGTTCAAAAGAAGCTTGACATCACCTTTGTTACACATTCAAGGGCACACAGATACGGTTTCAAAAGTAAAAAAGTATCTCTCACCATTACAAGTCTCACTGAAACAAATACAATCAAGTTGGCTCCAGATGCCCAGTGAAGGGCATCTTCAGTGAAGGGATCAGTAAAATAGTTCAAATGACGTTATTTCATTATAAATTAACTCCACTGTACCCATTTGCAATACAGAAATCTCTGCTAACCACATCCACCTGTTTGCTTGAGAAGGAAATGACTTCTGCAATTCACATCTGTTATTGTCTGTGTAACAGATTCTACCATGAGATTGGTCTTGGGCTACCATCATTCAATAATGTTGCTAATGACAACAATCATCACCATATTAGTGACTTTTAGAAAGCATAAAGAAGTTAAACAGTTCTTAAAATCTTTAATGATTTGTGATGACTTTCACCATAAAGATGACAATACAGTAGTTTAGCAGATGTCAGATCATGCAACGGACCATAAGCAAGAGGATATATTACAAATACGTCCCAAATAAACACCAGCCAGTTTATTCTAAGCAAGCAGATAGTCACAAGCACCTCTTACCCCTTTCAGTAAACTGATGTCAAATACATCATGTGTTAAAATCTCTGAATTCATTTCTAACTTTTGCCTCAAAAGCATTACACTGTGTACACTATCCTACAAAGGTCCAAAATATTTCAATTACTATTTTCAGACATACATATAAGGAGTTTAGTAAATTTTAAAAAATTTGAACGGAAAATAATCATTATATTACACAACTATTCCAGATGATGTGGTCATAGGATAAGGAATAGCACATTTCTTATCTGCCAAGAGTACTTTGAAGATCAAGACAGATGAAGAGAATCATTTTAATGGTTGAATAACTTTAGGCCACTGCATTTAACAATCATGTATTCACAAATCCGAAATAGAGACTAAGACCAATATACTTCGCTATTGGAATTCACTGTGTATTTTACACAAGACAATGCTGATTTTCCCTAACAATCGGCTGCTGCTCATCTTCCAGAGAGCCCCCTGACCCTTGCACATCTCCAGCGTAAGTACAGAACTAACAGTTACCAGCATTACCTTGTTACAGCAAGTGAAAACATGCACAAGCAGAACTTGTATCGCCTTCCTGTCCCTTTCCATGGGAAAAGAAAGGGGAAGGAGGGAAGGGGGCATTGCAAAAAAATTCCGCCCCCCCCCCAAAAAAAAAAAACCAGCCTACATTGGAGGGGAGAAAAACCCACACTACTCTCAGCATTCAACTATCTCTTTTTAGCTCCTGTGGGGAGCAACCTGTCTCTAACAGACTCAGTCTCTAGTGTCTGCCTCTTTCTCACTGTAATTGCAAAGCTGGGATCAGGGAAAACACATCTATTTGTTCTTCTCTTGCTAAAATGAAAATGTCTCCTGCTATTTGGTCAGCTTTGAGCATTCCTCTGCTGGACCAGACCTCATTTCTCTAGAGTAAAGCATAGCTTATGGGAGGGAGGAAAACCGCAAGAAGAAATGATTTATGTAAAGTGTACAACTTGAAATTTTGTTCCCAATATGCAAGTGACTTGTTCAATAAATAAAAAATTCTTGGTCATAGTTAAGGATGCAGAAATTCCTCAAACAAAGCACAAAATTAAAAAGCAACTCTCCTCCCCATCACCAAAAAGCAGTGGGTACTTCCAAGAAGAATTGCTAATGACCATCCACAGCTCCAAACAAGGGAAAAGGGATGAATATCAACATCTGTGATAGCTGCTGGTTATCAAAGTGTGTAATTCAGAACTAATTTACTAGGTATGTCTGCAAATACATCAATTGCTTGACTTGCTCATTCCACAGCTAAAGTACTGCACAAGTAGCAATTTCAAAACAATTTCTTATATCATCCTTAACAATTAATCAAATTATATCCATTGCTTTTCAAATGAACCATTTTTCCTTTAACACGGCCATTTAATAATAGATTTATTCCTAAAAAGACTGATGATAATTCTGTGTCTTCATAAAAATACAGATGGAGGAGGCAGAAGTTCAATATCCTGCAGCATAGTTCATTTTATGCCACTCAGCAAGTAAAAGGGCAGGCAAGTATCTCTGGATATTATCCAGGTCATATTTTCACCCCACAGCAGGATAAACCCAGGTCATCTCTGTATTGGCCATTTTATTTGCCCAGAATGATCAAACAAACTAAGAGATGCAAGGTAGCCTGACAGAAGTTTTGTCCTCACCTATTCATGTTCATAATAGGAAGATTATTGAGTTTCTGATCCACCCACATGCTTAAGTAGCCTTGCTGTGTTTCTTATCTAATCTGAAACTTGGTTTAAATCTCAGTATGTTCTGTTTCAGCTGTTCTGTTGAGGCCAAGGAAAATTAAAAAGAAAATTTCCCCTCTTTGCAATGGTCATTTGTGTTTTTGAGGACAAAAAGGTTTTTTTAATTGGTTGGGTTTTTTCCTGGTTTTGTTAACAACCTCGATTCTTAGGAAACCGGATCCTGAGAAATACTCAAGAAATGACAAATCAGGTAAGACTCCCCCTTAACTAGATCAGTCCTATAGGAGCCAAAAAATTTAGAGTAGGAAGACAGCATACTTACCCCCACCCGCAATACCTGAGGCCATAGATAATTAATTGATGATCTACCCAAGGCTTTGATACTTCAGTACACAGACCTGCCAACGACATCGGCTATATCATGCTTTTTTGGATCCTTTCTATTGTACTCCACTGGGATTCACCAAAACAAATCCCCAATTCTACCAAAGAGGGGCACCGTAACAAGATCAATGGAATCTAAATGTAAGGGCCGCTTTTGTTTGCCAAATCAGAAGTATCATGGCGGTTCTTTATATGAAGTGGAGTTTTATATTAAAATTTTTCTTTTAGCTTTAAAACTAGTGATGTTTCCTTTCCCACAAAACTAACAGTATTGAAAGGTCTTGATTTCACTCAATCCAAAGATTATGAATTCTAAGTTTTGATTAATTAGATCTGCTCTTTAGAACAAGCCAAAACTCTGTATTTACAGATAAGAAAGCTAGAGCTAATCTTCTCAGTAGGTTACAGGAAATGACATTCACTTCCCCCTACCACACCGTCAACCAATGCACTGTCTGAAGAGAACAGAAAAGCAAAGCTATTTCTCATTTTTGTGCACTGTTAGGAGCTCCTCGTTAGGATCAATTTTAGCTCCACAAGTATGTTAGCTCCAAGAATAAGAAAAAAAATCCATACCATATAAGCTCAGTGCAGAAGATGATTACAGTGATTTTAGAGTGTGCAAGGAAGGGACAACATGCCCCTATGCATTTCACTCTCAATTACACTGGTGTATTAGGGCAGAATGGAGATTAAACATTCCTGTCATGCACGAGACGTACGCAGCTGCCTCCTATTACGTGGTGAAGGTCATGAGTAAGGCCAAGCCTATGACTGCATTCTAGCTAAGTAATTCAGCAGTCCCTTTTCCAAATGTGATTTGATAATGAGTTATTAGGAAGTATGAGCCTGGGGTAAGAAATCTGCCAATGTTTAGGAGACGAGTATGTGCAACAATCCACACTGCTACTGTAAATTAGTGACATGAAGATTTCTTTAAGCATAAGGATAAAGCCACCATAAACAGAACTAACCTAATGTGGCATTTTGTCAGTTTACAGAATGTTTAACAACACTGGAAAGTTCTCTAAGCCGCAGTTTGTTGATTCTATTAAATCCCTCTCTCCAGGTGCACGTTTCACAGCCCGGTCACTTGCTCATCAGTAACTTGCCTATTTTGTTGCCATCACTATGATTTACTTTCACCCAACAAAACTCTTTTAATTTCACCTTCATTTATAAACAGAAAATACCTTGTTCCAGAAATGTAATTTCAGTATTTTGAATTGACTATTGTTGAAACAGAAGAATGAAGAAATTCATACATTGTTTTGTATTCTTCCAAAGTACCTTCTCAAATGTAAACAAAAAGTTAAAAAC
Source organism: Coracias cyanogaster (assembly GCA_033124195.1). Lineage (NCBI taxonomy): Eukaryota > Metazoa > Chordata > Aves > Coraciiformes > Coraciidae > Coracias > Coracias cyanogaster. Next base: position 19,365 of record JAVSBS010022450.1, on the reverse strand, counting down.
AATGTGCACAGCATTAACTATTATGAAAGGTTAACAACAGTGGAAAGAAAGGCTTGAAGAACGTACAAATTCTGGTTGGCAGGGACACGGTATTTTAAAAAAGACTCCTTAAAGATACACTTGACCACCCTAGGATGTTCACTCTAGTTCTAGTACCTGGATTAGAACTGGCAGATGTCAGAGTTAGAATCATAGAATCATGTAGGTTGCAAAAGACCTCTAGGATCATCAAGTCCAACCTTCATCCAACATCTCCCTAATCCCTAGACCATGTCTCTAAGCACCACATCTGTTTTTTTGAACACCTCCAGGGATGGTGACTCCACCACTTCCCTGGGCAGCCTGTTCCAATGGCTAACCACTAGTTGACACCTAGATTTTGGTCAGGTCTCCAGACCCAAACATATCCTGAAAAGACCACTTGGGACTACACTCATATCAGCTACTGCAAACCCTGCCAGAGCAACATAATCTGTTGACAAGCTTCAGCAGTTCTGAGCACCACCTCTAAACCAGGATCTTCACTAATAATAAATAAATATATCTCTGAAATTGATAAGGTAATAAAAGTAGCTCCAAGAAAAATAAGAATAAACTAATTTCTTGAGAATTGATTTTTAGTAACTAACAATTCCGGGAAACTAAATCTGGAGAGAAGCAGCAATAACCAATCATTCTAGTACCACTCCTAAAAGGAAGGTCAAAACAGTGGGACAGACTCCTTGAGAAGGAGAGTTTTCTTCAGAAACTCATCTTCAGCATTATCTTTGGCAGCATTAACAGTTAAGAGCAACTGTTTGCTTGTTTCTTCCTCATACTTTTACTTTCTAGTAATTTAAGCAGTTTGCTGCCTTAGTGGCAAAGGATCAAGGAAGAATGGATCCTCCTGTCCTAAATATTCTATGAACACAGAGTAGTCCATGTGACCTGCCCTCAGGAGTCTCCATGGCCCAACACTAATGACCAACATTGAGTCACATGTAGCTTGTAGCATTCACCACTGCTAAGAAGAAGGGAAGGAAGATAAATGCCAATTCTCTTTTTCTCAACTAGAAGGGGACATGTAATAAAGCCATTCAAACAGAAGGGGATTGTTTTACAGGGTGCCAGGTCTCGGGAGAGATTATTGTGCACATTCTTTACTGCTCCAAGTGATAGCAAAGCCTACCTTTGTCATAAAATTTCCAGCCTTCAGCTGATAGAACATGGAAGTCTAAAATGCTCTGCCACAAGCATTCAGACCAACTTCACTTGAGCTAAGAAACATCTATGGCTGCTTTCACTGGTGTTCCAGGAATAAATAATTTGCCTTTTTTTTTTCTTTTCCATTCATGGCTGGCTTATTTAATACTCCACTTTCAAAAGCCACTGTAAGTAGAGAATCCAAGCTATTAAAAAATCCTCACCATATGAAAGGAAACAACAAAATATTTTTGTCTTCCTTATTAATTTTGTTAAAAACCTTCTACGTTTTATCCTGTGAGAAAGCATACCCATACTTCTCTGGCTAACCAATTTGACAGCACAAAGGCAACTTCAGAGGCCAACTTAGATATTATATATATATATATACACACACACAGAGACATATAAATAATGTGTGTGTATAAACACTAGTTTTCAAGCCAACACATTGAAGAGACTGACAGACAAACATTAACAAAAGGCCTAGCCACCTACTAATTAAGAAGCTTTATACTTAAACATATTTCAGGCATATTTTAGAACAATACTAATATTTGTGTTATTTAACCTTCCTTGACATCACACACATTCATTCCTCAGCATATGCCTCAGAACCGTTATTTAAGACTAAAGCAGACATGCATCAAAGGTTACAGGCAGGATTTCAGCTCATTACATCAAAATTATATCAGATCTTAGCTAATGAAGATTTTTTCCTGTGGCATGGCTTCAAGGCCAACCATTTTGATTCTTTGGAATGAAGAACATAAGATTTAAAGCCCAAAGGTATAGGCTCAGATTTACAAGGCAGCACCCATAACAAGCTTTTAAACAAAGAGCAGAATGAAATTTGCTTACTTTGATGGGTTTTTCATTATAACCTCAAACAATCAATTAGTAATTATCATTAATTACCATGTCACTTTGAAGAAGAGGAGGGTACAGAAAAATCAAAGCAGAAAGTACAAATTTTACATCTCTGTCAGGAAGTTTTAGGATGGATTTGGCATTTGATGTGTTGAAGAGAAAAGGAAGACATTCATTTATAAGGGTGTATGGGGCTTTTTCCTAAATTTGTCATCTTAACAAGTCCATTGGAATAAAGGCTGTATCTTCTCTAGGAAGGGTTTTATGTATATATATACACACACACACATACAAGCTGTTACATAGATATGTTCACATAATGGTACTAATCATATTCCATCCTTGAAAAAAAATGCAGTAACAAGGAGGATTTGTTTATTCGATGTACAGTAGATTTTAAAAATTAATATCTGTATTTTCATCCCTGGACACATCCATAACATTAAGATTTATACTCCTGCCAGTGATTTATAGTAAGATACATTCCATATCTGAGATATCTGAATTTCAATGTGGATGGATTTTCATTAATACTGACATTGGTGCATCCTATTTTATTAAGTCCCAGGAAGAATGACTACAGCCTCATAACATCAAGAAACATGTACAGAAGTAGGAGACGGGAGCCTAAAGGCTAAAAGCTATCCTGAAAGCCTGTCATGCTACCTGCCACAGAGAAATTTTTTACTGATTTACAAAGGATTTCATAATAAATCCAGATTTTTGAACTTGTCACTAATTTAATACTACATCTTGCATAAAAAATCTCAACCAAAATACTGCCAGTACCTACAACATAACCTTCTCCCCATCCCAGTCAGATATTTCTAACTGAGGAGGGAACAAACGTAACTTATCAAACCCATCTAGGATATTTATTCAGTCCATCACTTATCTGCACACCAAATATGTCAGCTAGAAGTTTTAAATTTAGCCAGAGAGATCTTTCAGTGTTTCATTCCTGACAAAAGGTTGACAATTGTAGCTTGCCCTAAGAAAAATCAAAATACAAAGACTACTGACAGAGGCAGTTTTGCTGTATGCTTTACTCATTCTGTTAGTCACAGAGTTTGCTTTTTTATGAAGATGTGTAAAACTAGATTATTCTAATGAAGCACTAGCAAGCTGACAACACTTGAAATTGCTTTTATTTGGTAAAGTCAAATGGGAGTATTTACCATCTTTCTGTAATTACTAAACCAAAAGCTAATCATAGATACATGTGACAGCTAATGGATCTGTATTAGTTAAGCCAGACAGGATTTAACCTTCATTCTGTTCAGGTGATATCCACAAGTCATTAAAGGGGAGAATTAGCTGCAGAGTAGCCAAGCAATACAGTCAATTCAGGGATGAGAGCTGCTTAATAGCTCTAAAAACAACAAAAAAATCCTCTTCAGTTTCACTTTATCTTATACCTACAAAAACCTTAACAGCAGGTAAGGGTTTGGGCAACCAAGAAGACTGCCCAGCAGCCCGACCAACACCTATTTCTGTGCTTCCATACTCGCACCTATCTGTCCATACTGACTGCTTCCAGCCTTCCACTTGAGGCCTTAAGCTCTCTGGGTAAGGCGGCTCTCAAAGTTGGTCCTAGTTTGCAGCTTCATTACTCCATGCTACAGTAATTCAATATATGAGAATGTGGCTTGTCAAACCTATGATATCTAACATGTGAAAAACAAAAATACACTGAAAAATTCAAATATTTGTAAAGTTCTTCTACTGTGTGGGAGAGAGATGACCTTAGACCAAGCTGAAAACACAAAATAGTTGTTTGAAAACTGAAGTTATTTTTTCAAATCCTTATGCACAAGCCTTAAAGTGACAGCTGCTAATAAAAGTCATTTAAGAGCAGCTTCCACTAGAGCGAACTTAAGGATAGATACTTTATTTAACAGTTGCTGCCACAGTTTGGTGACATTAAAAAAAAACTAACCATAATATGCAATCAAGTGAGAAAATCATTAAGAAGTAAAGTAGCAAATCATTTTTGTAACATCAAAAGTGTCCAGCGAGCTGCTTGAGACTTTTTAAACAATATCTCACACAGTTGAATTCCAGCCTACTAGTAAATGGGACTCACTGGGGTAACAGTGTGCTGAGTCCATGGAAGGCGAAAAATGCCAAGAGGATACATAAACACACGGAAGGTAATTTACATTCTGCTGAATTTTGTGTCTGCCAAGTCTAGCATACTGCTTGAAATGCTGTATTTATCAGACATCTGGGTAAAATTTAGAAAAGCTGGGAGATACAGAAATTGCAAAAACATTTGAAAGAACCTCAGTAGTTGATTGTCATACTTCAAGATAGTTTTTTATAACACAAGGACTATGAAACCATCCTAAAATTCTGATTCTTGAAGATAACACAAGAACTTTTGGAACTAAGTGTTTAGGGAATGTCAAAAGGATGGGAATAGCAAAACACTTGAGTTTTGGAAGACAGTCTGTACCCAGAACCTTTACAACTAAGATTTAGAGAGGTCTGCAGGACAAAAGAGAAAAAAAAAGTTTTCTGCCTTAACAGTTTTTCCAGTATTGCCTTTTATCCTCAGCATTTTTAAAGTCTTTCATGGGAAGATAAAGATCTCTTGAAAATTGTTGAAGGCAAATTTGCGAGTTGTTGCAATATTCAAGAGTGCCTTGTTTAAGGGACTCTGCTTGTGACAAACACCTAAATCCTGAACAAAAATGCAGCAAAAACTGGCACCACAAGTTAGGACAGTGAACTGGTCTGGTACTTGCCTTGATCATGGCACAGCTATTTTACATTTTAATCTAAAATTCTTGCATTTCAGAAGTTTCCATACAGAAAATTCAACAATGCAATTAAACCCACTGAATTTATAGTATTTGTGAGAACGATGTAAAGCTTGGCCTGTGAAAACAATCAGCTTACCTCTTCTTTACAGTAAGGCAGAAGTCAGCTTGTACTTCCCAGACCATTATTTTCTTAATAAGGAGGGTATCAAACTGCAGCATTTACTAGAAGACTGGACTTGGGGAAGGACATTTTCTCCAAAAAGCAGACAGACAGATAACTAAAGGAGATACACGCTTGTAGCCCCAGATTTGCTGCAAGCCCAATAGGCAGGGAACATAGTAAATGAAATCAAAATAAAAAATATGAAAGATTCACCACCTTCAGACAAATCCATACTTCATTTTCTCATCTTTCTCCAGTTCTGGGAGCGTGCCCTGTTTCTAATGTGAAAGGCATTCAGAATTCCATTCACCCTCTTTAAAATAGGTATATAAAGATGGCAAGAGAGTAGGTGCAGGAACTTTTTTTAGAAAAAGACAAAAAGCACCTCCAGCAAAAAAATAATCCCAACCAAAACCCCACCTAGTACTGAGCATATGCTGCCAGTGCAGGAAACAGCTTCTCACCCACAACTTTGTAGGCTGAACTTTGAACCTATAGCTCCCAGGAGTCCTGCTGAGTCTAGCTCAGCAAGATAAATTAGTACCTGCTGTACCTCAGCTAGCAGAGAGAAATGTGAATTTTAAAACAAGACTAATGCTCAGAATACTGGCCAAAGAAGGCAGAAACTTTCTCCTGTACTTAGGACAGTTTCCAGTAAGTCCAGAGCAGCATTAAAAATACCTGGAAGTGCTGATAGATTGCATTCGTCGGAAGAGAAACGGAGGTTAGAATCAGCTAAAAGGAACCAGGCTAAAACCAACAAAATCTTCATGTTTCAACAAACACTTCCCCAAAGGCTACAACTGAAGTGTCCAGCTCATAACTTGAGATAACCCCACTGACCTGACATACAGCTTGTAGCAGCATGTGGTCCCACATCTCCCACTCTAACTCCATTCCTGCAACTACCTAATGGATTTTGGCTTTTCATACTTTTTTTTCCTGAATAAACAGTCCTTTAGCTAAGAGCAGGTCTTCACTACGCCAGAGATTGCAGACTGTGTTTTGGTACATGCTATAAAGCGGCAAACACACTTTTGGCCTGTATGCAAAATCCAAGGCCTCAAAAACAGTGATCAGCCAGTTCCCTCTCTGAGGAGGCTGCCGCTGCTGCTGCCACGATGGTTTTCAATTTCAGCTATTTTTTTCAGAGCATTCTTCCTTATTCCCCTTATAATCAAAAAAACAAACCAACAAAAAAACAACAAACCAACCAACCCAAAAATAAAAGCAGAAAACCCAGTGTTACGCAACCTAAATTCATGAACTAAACCATACATAGCAATGAATTGCAGACCTCCTAGAATCAGTGGCAAAGCTTCTGTTAACTTCAAAGCAGCCCAGACTTGTCCAAAAGGAATGCAATAAAAGAATGACATCTGAGGTTCTCAAGGTTAGGTAGAAAACATCAATGAAGGGGAAAGTTCTTTTACCAGCAGCTCTCTGCACCTTTCCTCCAGGAGTGTTGTTACAAGCTCTGTTCATCCACCCAAGGAGCCGGAGGCAGTGACCTGCACCAGCCACACGCAGGATTTGCTTCAATCCTGGAAGCAACTTCACCCAACTCGACTGGTCAGTACGAGCTATTGATAGGTGAATTTGCAGCCTAGAGATCATTTGCTTCTCAAGTTTGTGAGTTTTCAGTATTTCAGAACAAATATTAGTAAAGATTACCAAAAGCCTGCTTCATTACTAGTAATAGACTAAAATTTTTTGAAGGATAAATTATTATTGTTGATAAATATTCACAGCAACAGAAGACGACAACAAAAGAGTTACTGACAAACTGAATACCCCACAGGTACCTCCTAGGAAGCATATCCACCACGTACATCTTTTTAAATGCTGCCCATGCATAATTTCATTACAACCCACAGCAGCGCTACAGAGACAGTTAGGTACAAATTACAAATAAGATCATGGTTCAAAACTTCATCAACGCAGGAAGTGCTCCAGCAGAGCTCACAGTAACCTGCATGCAAAGGAGGAGTTCAGAACAGAGTAGACAGATTAATATCTGTATGTGCATTAAAAGTCTGTAACATTAGTTAAGCATTTATGAGCTAAATAACAGGTCCATGCTTTGCATTTAGATGAACAATAAAGCAAACCCCATGCAACATAAACGTTAGAAAAAAAGCAGGCAATGTAAAATTCACGTTGTCTCTTTGCCAGATGATAAAAATGATTCCCCACATGGAAATTAGATTCTTCAAAGCTACCATACTGAATCATTTAATTTGTCTAAGTACTCCTAATGCAGTTGCACACTGCAATGAGCATTTGAATTTTAGATTAAGCAAATGAAGGGCAAGGTAGTTCTTCATACACACAGTTAGAAAGATTACTTAATAACAGGATGCCACACGGCTTATAGAGACAGACAGCAACCCAGAGCAGTTTCATTTAGTCATCAGAAGGATGGATGTATATTTTACCAATTTGTTTTTACTTAAATGTTTAAATTGCAACCTTTTTACATCCCTTCTATATGGATCTCATGGCTAATGCATGGACCTGACCTGGTGTAGGGTGACTACAATGTCACGGTTCACTGTCATTCAAACTTTCACTGCCTCACCATCATTCTAACTCTTAAAGGTCTGCTTCAATAAATTCGTTCTGTGGATTCCTCAAGGGAGGTGTTGCGACTATAAAGTCTAAAGTTTGAACACAAAGTGTTCAGAGAGAAGTTAAGCAATCTTAAAGTCTCTTGATAGTCTTAATAGAACTTAATAATCTTAAACTACTTATTGCATATTTACTAACCTTAAGCAGCTCAGGCATGGCTGAAATATTTTTACCTGTACCTTGCGTTCCATTAAAAAAAAAAAAAAATAGAAGAGCACAAGTAAAGTCTAGGGGAAAGGTTTCTAAATTATATCATAATGTATTTCTTAACAGTCTGGGTTCTTGTTACTCTTTGTTGCCAACAATTAAAAGTAAAATAGCCCATTAATGCTACTAATCATAGATGATGCAGGCACTCACCCATGACCTGGAGTCATAATAATACTATAGAAAAGCAGTGCCACCTTCAGTACTCCATCTAATTAAGAATGAATGCAGTGATCAGTTTAGTGAGAACCAAATACTCCATCTCTTTCTGGAGAAAGAGAGATCACCTATTCCATTGAAGTGGTCAGAAATACTTTATCAGCACAAGAAAATAAATGGAAAACATCAGACAAATAAAAGGGTGGTATGTAGAGGAGAGAAATTTCTAATATGACTAGTTGAGTAGAATATAATTAAAAATGTATTTGATGCCTCCTTTTCCCAACTTCATCCCCACTACCAGTTGCTCTTTCATGTGGTTTTAAAATACTTTGGTCATTTCTCATGTTGCCATAAGCACAACCTTAATTTTAAGCAAAGAACTCAGTTCGGGTTTAATTATCTACAGCCTGGAAGGTCTGTAGGCACTCTGTGATCCTCACATGGTAACATGCAGCCATGTTCAGCAAAGCCACCCCAATCACTGGGCAGATGTTGGGGCAGTATCAGAAGCATGCACATTATTACAGAGATGCAACTGTACTGTCCTGCAGAGCTGACAAGAATGGCTCAAATCCGTGAAAAGGATGAGAAAGAGCTAAACAGGAATTAAACATCTGCACACTATCAAGTGCACTTTGTCCCAGGTAGAATTACATACCTTGGAAAAGACTCTGTGGATAAGCTAGGCTGAGATGAAATATTTGAGTACCTAATCTTTCAGAAGTAGTCTGATGGTTTGGATGACTGTTTCTTGTCCTACTGAACTATTTAAGAACTGCATAGGCTAAGTTGGTGAGTTGCCTGATTTCCCTGACAACTGAACAAAGAACAGTTTACTGGTACTACCAATACTAGACAGGAAAATACCCTCTAATACAGGGTTTCAAGTCTACTAGCAGTAAGCTTCAGTCAGAAAAACCTGAAGTTATATTTGCTAGCACTATAAGACAAACTGTCACTTTGTCAAATGATTTCTTATTAAACCTGACTGCAAGCATAAAGCATTAACATAATTTATTAGAACGATTAGAATGCATCCTTGTTTTCTTCTAATTAGATTATTCCTTGTACTGGTAATTAGATCAGACAAGAAAAGAATAGCAGCTTCAGTTTTCTAAAATCATCTGTAGAGTATGTGAGAAGAGAATGATCAATAATATTAATCTACTGGAACACAAATTCCCAGAGAGAAATATTTTATCATGAGAGATCCTTTAAATAATCAGCATTATTTCTCAAAGACTGTGTTACTCTCACTCAAAAAAAAAAGGCACAAACACAAGGGGATAGACACTGAAATAATAATCAAAAACACTAAGTGATAAGTGTACTTTGAGGGCTTCTAGGTGAAGGGCACATTATCATCTTCTCCCACAGACCACAAACACAGCAGTAAGAGCTGTCATTACACTATCTTTATACAGACAAAAAGGAGAAACTCGTGCAGAATATCCCTCCTCCTCCATACTTCCAACACCAGAGACGTTCAAAACACCTGATTATTTCTAATATCTAAGAAGATTCAGAGTATCTTTTAAATTCTTTTCTCAGTGGGCAAGTCATCAACTACAACAGAAAACTGTTCGGTCACACAGTCTTTATCATTCCCAAACTCCTCTGAACTTTGTTAGCACTCTATGTCAATCAAAGTTGCCCTGAACTTTAAGAATCATTAGATATTCTGCAGCAAGGAAAAGAACAGGAAGGAAAGCAGGGGAGGATGCAAAAACAAAGGATGAAAACCAGTAAAAACCCACGAACAAACATGACTAAAATGTCCAATCGCAAAGCACAAAAATATACCACCAGATTTCTCCACATCAATGGAAGTAACCCTGCAGTTGAAGGGCATCTCACAGAGCAAAAAGGCAAAGTAGTGTCAACTTTTATTATATCTCTGGACCTTCCTTTTCATGAAACATACACAAATTGTCAGTGTTGGTCTGTTAATTTAACTGTGAAACGGGTTAAGCACACCATTGTCAGGCTTTTACTCCAGAACAGCAGACATGTGAAATACTACATCTGCTTTTAGCCAAATCAGTATGTGGAAGAACTGCCTGATGTAAGAAAACGGCACCCAGATGAAAAAGCCTTCATCATGCCCTGTTAAAACTGAAGTGTGGGCCAAACCTTTAGTCTTCTGTGGTTTCCCAACAGAGCACCAAGGCTTAATCCATAGAACTTAAGAGATGGACATACAAACAACCTGGTATAAATCTGAATCCGTTTAAAAGCTTCACCTGGCACTCAGCTGTTCATTTATGCCTCTTATGCTTAGAAATGTATGCAAGTGCTAAATGCAGCACAATAACCTCAAGCATCCCCTTCTCACAACACAGGGCTCTCAGGTTTGTATAATGGACTTTCTAGTAGGAAGGAGGCACATCTAAGTGTCATGGTTTAAATCCAGCTGGCAACAAAGCACTCAGTCACTCACTTACTCCCCCCTCCTGGTGGGATGGGGAAGAGAACTGAAGAGCAAAAGTGAGAAAACTCGTGGGTTGAGATAAAGACAGTTTAATGGATAAAGAAAAAGCCTCACATGTGAAGGAAAACAAGGAATGCATTGCTGCTTCCCATGGGCAGGCAGGTGTTCAGCCATCTCCAGCAAAGCAGGGCTCCCTCACGTGTAACAGTGAACATAGCACCCGATTACTAATAATAAATGTAGAAAGACAAGACCTAATCTATCCTTAAATCTGAAAAGCTAAAGATAGTTACTCTGACACAAAAATAAGAAAAGCTCAGATCAGAAAGTGGTCCCTAAAACAGTGTGTTTCTAATTTTATATTATAAATTCAGTAAAATTCTAATTTTATATTATAAAAATAAATACCCTCAGCAGCTCTCATCATCATTTCAGCAAAAAAGATCTGGAGAGAAATATGCAGCAGATTTCTCAGTGCTCAATCTGGAACAACGGCAGCTGTTAAATTCAAGTAGAAAATTCAGCCTTTCACATTCTTTACTTTCAAGGATACCTCAGACAAGCGAAGTCCTGACTTATCTATTGATAAGCCAGCTTCCCTAAATGGACTGCAAATAATTTTCTGAAAGGTTTGTAAAAGTCTAGGTGTTTTTCAATGCAGTAAAAAGACAACAATCTTGAATTTCTTTTCCATCACATTTCCACACCAATGAAACTGTGCAGCAGTAGGCAAATAGGCGATGGTACTGTACAGGTGATTGCACACAACTTCAGTAGCGACAGTGAGAATAAGATTTCCTATGATATGTCCCAAGCCTAAAGTCCTTTTATCTTCTTGGGAGTAGAGAGTTTGTTTGGGGTGTTTCTGTAGTTTGAGGGGGCTAGAGGAACAAGGCTGGACAAGAGAAAGGGGAGTTATATGCATTTCAGAACGCAACAACAACAATCACAGCTAATTGCATCCTGTGCATTAACAAAGACATGGAATCAAAGACATAAATAAACTGCGAAGAGTTACTTATCATTGAGAAAACAGACCTAAATCTAATCCTAACAGACTGTCCCCAGCCTACTAACAGGAAAGCACCCTACAGTGAGCCAGCATGGTTAATTGCTGATTAAGAGTTTATGTTTATGAATCCATTGGATTTGTAACTGAAGCAAACAACATTATTATACCCAGGAACTTACATCTGCAAAAACAGATTTACAATGGTCCGCTCAACTGTAGGGAGATCTAAGCCTTATACAAGTCAACTGACAGTACCAGAACACACCCACAAAAACATGAATGAACCAAAGGTATAGAATTACACAAATAAGTGAGACCACAAAGACACAAACATATACAAAGGAAGGAAAGAAATATACAAAGCCAAACAAAAAACTAACTTAGTAGTCCTCGTACAAAGACAGCATTGCTGGCAGAGCCAAGCAGGACCATAACTCTTTTGGGGCCATGTGTTGTCTCCAGTTCAAGTTGCAGCAAAATTAAATTCACTTGACAAAAACTTTTTTTTTACTTACCCAAGGAATTGGGAGATTCTAGCCACGTAACCTATTTGCCACTGCTTTTGTGCAAAGCTTCCCATTGGAAACTCACCCATAGGAGTATAGAGATGTAATTTGGAGACAAAAGTATGAAATAAATGTGCTGCACAGATTTTCATTAAGAATTGGTTTTAAGTACTGTAAGTTTAGAAAACCAGTATATTTCTGTAAGCCTGTTTACTAACGAAGTACTGATACAGTCATGCTACCATTTGGATTGTTAATACATTATTTATAAATAACTTTAAAACTCTTACAATAAAAGCTACACCCAATAATCTCAATGAAGCAGCTGTCATCAACAGTCAGCAGGAAGTCTGAGAAAAGAAGCAGTAGCATCAAATCTTTTAAAACTCTCTTCTACCACCTTCCACAATTACCTTAATAGAAATGATAATCTCCCCAGTAACTGCTCCAAGGCATGCTTTTTTCTTTTTCATGTCTTTTTTTCCCCTTTTAATTCCTTTATTTAATGCTAAAAAATAAAGATATTGCTTTGCTGAAAAACAGCGGGAACAAAAAAACCAAACCACCAAAAACTTCACGGTTTTCTTTAACAGCATCCCAGGAGAGGTTTGTCTCCTGAGCTGCCCTTTCACAGAAGAATGTTTGAATTGTACTACAGATAACTTGGAGGTTTGACATTGCTTAGAAATAAATGAATTGTTAAAAAAGAAAACTTGATTTTGTTTAGTTTACACTTACATAAAATCCCTTTCCAGACTTCGTTCAGCAAGCATAATTTTACCGTCTAGTCACTAGATTGAGATTCACGTTACCCCAGTTCAGTCCTTTAGTCTGTCACCAACTTCAAAACTAGTTTTTCCACACCACTACTCAAATCTTTCTGTGGCTCTAAGGAGGGCCACTTCGGTGATGTCTGTGGAGTATTCAGATGCTAAGAGCAGAAAAGAAGGAAAAAAGGTAAACCCCGGAATGTCCCGAGTTCATTAGTACCTGGGGACTTTTCAGCAGCTTGCAAACTCAGAACATTACTGCAGTGCAAATACGCAATCACTATTTTTCACAACAATACAACACACAAAATACAACTTTACACTGATGCCTGCAACTCTAGAGGTTTTAAAAGTAAGATATGAATGCACACTTCAGCACTTACAGGGCTCTGGACATGAAAAGCCTAAAATAATCCTCTTGCTCCACAAATACTGACGCAAAGATAAACAATCTAAGAAATATGTATTTGTATTATTATTTGCATTATAAAAGACAACCAAAAACCCAGACAAACCTTCAAAATAATTTTTCAACTACTGAAGTGGCAACTGTTTTATTCCAATGCATCAAAAGCTGAATTTTAATATTTCACTACAGTAATCTAAAATAAGACAAAAAGATACGTAGGCAAACTAATAATCTAGGAGCATAGGTAGGTAAGAATTTGTAGCTATTTTAAGTCTTCTACCTGAACTGGCTCTCTGAAGCCAACAGGAGGTCAGGAAATCAACTCAGAATCTTTCCTGAAGGAGGTCTGAATGGCCTTCCTTAGGGAGAAGCTCCAGTCCATCCCAAAACTGAAGGAAGACAAAAACACTCTCAAAACAGCTGAAGCTCTTCAGACAAGTGCAGAAGTAGAAAGTCTAAAGCTTGTAATTTTGCTCTCTACTTTTAAACTGTTCTGCTTGTCCAACATGCCTACTGCATCTTCTGAGGGAATAACACAAAAGGTAGAAGTGCTTGTAATGTAACACTAGACACTTCTAATCCTTGCCAGCCTGGTTCTCCATTAATCCTCACCTACATCTTATGCATGAACAACTGTAAGCAAACAGATTTCACAGAAATCTGATAATCACTTCTTTGAAGTGTTTTCATGTCATGCAAGTGTAAACCAACGTCTAATGAGTTTTTCCTGAGATGGAAAACTAATCTGTAAACCTGTGCAAGACTTAGAGTGGTGTGGTTGCAAAGAACGTTGATTTTTGTCTTAGTTTTTTTTGACCTGTAAATAAATAGCATTTTGCCATTTCAGATCTGCAAAAGTAAGGATCAGATATTAAAAGAAACAATACATAACATCTTCGGTGAGATAAGTCTTACCTGAATCTTGGATTTAATGCATGAAATCACAGCAAGAACTTTGGAGGCCTATATGTGACAGTTCCTCTATACCACTGTGACACCTAAAACATTATATGGTATAAAACACCATTAAATACACAAATGTCTAAGCCATGTCCCTGAATTCCTACACTCTAAAGAGCAGTATGCTCAAATAATCTGAAAATGTACATGCCTGATAATTCTCTAAAGCTAACCCATTTGCCACACGTTCCTAAAACGAGCACCAAACCTTCAATAAAGGAAAGTCAGCTTTCAAAATTTCTCATTCAAGTTGGTAAGAAAGAAACATCCTATTACGATGAGACAAAAAGGATTTACACATCTGACACAGAAGTATCCATTACCTTCAAACCCTGACAGATGTTTGGTGGAATGTTTGGCCATCTATGCCATTTACTGTCAAGAACCTCAGCAAACCTCATTACCTCTCCTGGCTGTTCCGCTACTGTACTGAAAGCTCATCTGAACAGCACTAACGGCTTGTTCTGCAGCATGGCCGGGTAATGCAAGGCCAACACTGCAGCCTTTGTTTTCTGTTTCCTTGCTTTTATTAGCATCTCTCCCAGTCCAAATGTTTCAAAGGTAATTATTACATCCCGGTTTATAGGCAGATGTTAAGCACCTATACAAATAGGATCTGCACAAATAGTTTCACATGTTTGTGGCTGGTGTGCTTAAGCCAGCCTGATATTCAGTGTCCTTGGAGGTTGTGTAGTTTCTCTCCCTGTTTCTTGGAACAGAACAGCAGAAGAAAGGTCTTAGCACACAACTCAAGCTCTTGAAGATCCTGTCAAAGACAAGATTTTCACCTCCAGAATCTTGGAGCAAATGCAATATTACCCTAAGCTACTTTCATTACTTCTCATAAATTCCAATAACTTTTCACACAATCCACAACCTACACTAAGTATAAAAGTATTATTATAGGACTGACATGTACAGGCTTGGCAGAGCCAAGCTGAGTACCAATGAAATAGAAGGTATTACACAAACTAGAATAATTTTTTAAAATCTTTCAAAAAATAATTTTCCACTTTTTCAGAAACCACTGTATATGGAAGAAGAAAACTTTTAGATACCTTCTCAAAATTAATCAAATTAGACCAGTGCAGAGTATTTTTAAATATCTATTAAACCTTATAGCCAAAGTCTTTTCTGACAGCTATTCTCTATTATCTAAAAGGTTTTTATTTGTTACAGCTGTGATACAAGCATTACTAGGCTTCAAAGTCCTACTTAAGAAAGAACACTGATAACTGATATAAACCTCAGTTTCAGCCAGAATTCAAAGATAACATTCAGACAAGTCATATAATCTGTATATACATAAGACAAGGCCTGCATTGGCCCAACTACATCAGTCATGTGAGAAAAAAAGTGCAACCACTGAGCACAGAGAATTTTTACTAAGTAAATTGTCTTTTCACAAGCAGCACACTCTACAGGTCATGGACAGAATAAACTGTAGCAGCAAAAGTCCAGTCCTGCTGCATTTATCATAAGGGTGCTACTACAGCAAACTTGCCCTTATCCAGAGCACCAACAGACTGGTAAATAATTTAAGAGTTTTCTAAGTTGAAATATGTAAACTAGCAACGTAGGATTAACTTGATCCTATCAGTAAAAGCTGTAGAATAGATACATACTTTTTACTGATACAAATCGGTGTTACAGGATAGTAACTCCTAAGGAAGAATAATTATGCCAACATGAGAACTTCCAGTGGTGTAGCTGCATTCAGAAGAATCAAGGAAAGCATTTTCCCAATATTCTGGCATAAGAAAAGTAGAAGAAACGTTGTAAAACTGTGCATTTCAATACAGTAGAACTAATGCCCCCATTTAACAAGATGCTTCAAGTTTCTGAAGGGAGTAGTTTATTTGTAACACAGAACACTACCACTTTGTCTTTCCATTATTTCCCATGTCATTTGTCTTTCTGGAAGAAGTCTGTGTTGTCAATATCTATTTTATTGTTCTGTAAATTTTCATTACACATGTCATTATATCTACATTCCGTTATTTTCCTGGTATACTTGCCACTTCATCTATTTTTCTAACAGTAATATGTATTTAAATTAAAAAAAAAATCGAACCCGTAAGTGGCCACCTCGCCTTGGCAGCCTTTTCACCAACAATTAGCCTTTCTCTTAATCAAGGATAAAGACATTATTTACAAAATAAATTATGTCTACATTGGACTTAGTATTTAATTTCTTTGGAAAAGGACTCAGAGGTTTGTTTTATTTGAAAGGATGGAAAAAGTTCTTAGCCCAGGGCCTGGAGATGGAAATCAGTCAAACTCTGAACCTGGAATCACTTACAGACCTTTACCCAAAGCACTGAAATCGATTTACCAAACAGGACTCTAACATATCTGCAGCCATAGACAGAGTCTAGAAGTTTTTTTCCATTCATTATATAAAAAACCCCCACTCCTCTAAGCCAGAAATCTTATGTGATACATAAAACTACTGCATTAAAATTCAAAGGTGCAACTCTCTTAGGCCTGTAGAATACCACTGATCTCTGAGCTTCAGACAGCTTCTCTCCTGCACACATTTCACATTGTTTCAGATGGCAGAAACAGTTGGAATTTTTTTAAATACTGGTCTGCTTTTCAAATCCCTGTGGTGATCTTATTCAAGCTGATGCTGCAGATTTAGAATTGAAAACCAGTTCTGAAACTGTCACACCAGTGCCTCATGTTTCTTTTTCAGTCTAGGGGAATCTTGCTTTGCAAGGAAAAGCAGCAGTGTCCCAGATCCATCTCTCAGACAGGAATGATATCTTTACCTTTTGAGACAACAAAAATGAGGGTTTTACAGAAACATCAGCCTAAAAAGCTTTCTCCATGTTCCTTTAGGAAAACAGAGACCATCCAAAAAACCCACAACCTTCTAATAGCTTCTGCTCATTCTTATTGTAGAACAAGACAAAACAGCACCAAAATATTGTATAGAGTAACACATTTTTCAGGACTATTCAGAAGTTACCCGTCTCACAAAAGCGTGAAGAGGAGAATCATGCTAGAATGGTTTGTTAGCATAAAATGTAAAGTTTATTACTAATATTTTTAATGTCTTTAATTCTTTTGAAGCACCACTTTTTTCAAACACCACATCCTGAATAATAAAATCCATCAAATCCTTACTGATGGCCTCTTGAGGGGAGGTTAGTTTTAAAATAAATCTATATGGAAGTCAATCTTTACATAACAAATAAAACCAGTCTAAATAACACTGCCTTCTTATTTATCTTCAAAACACTGTAGGTCTATCACTCCTGCCAGTGACATTCCTGTTTCCCATGTTAATATTATGTCAAAGTGAAGATAATCTCTTTCAGAGAGATTCTGATGAATGCATTCTAAGGGGGCACTACAAAAATAAAGAATAAGTCACTTCTACAGTTTTGAAGATTGTTTCAGATCAGTACACACTTATGAGTGATCAGATTTAACATATAAGTACAAATAATGTCCTTAAGTTTGTCAAGGCTTTTGTCTTGCTTGATAAATACTTACTGGCGGCTATACACTAGATGCCTGTAAGAGCTGTATTTGCTCACACTCTCTGATTCTGCCTTCAAGCCTGCTTAAGTACAGGAGTCTTGTAAAAAACACATATTTTGTTCCTGTGGAAAAAAGTAGTACTACTAACCTCCTCCTCCCCATCTTAGTAATTCTACACAAAACAAGCCAAGTAGAAAGTGCCATGAAGAGAAAAAGAACTATTCCTCTGAGGAAGTGCTTTAAGTAGAAAAAAAAGCATAAACGCCTCTGGATGCGTTGCATGGAACATGGGAAGTCACATGAAGAAAAAAAACACAAGGAACTTGAAAGCTCTGCAAGGTATTCTGTATCCTGTCAGAAAATGGCTGCTACATAAAAGCAAAAGTTATCACCCTAAGGGAAACTTGCATTTTCTTTGGTTTTTTTGTTATCCATCCTGCTTTTCTGGCAGAATGACAAGCAAGGCAGAGCATCAACAGGCTTCAGTGTATGGAGAACAAGCATAAACACCACCAACAAAAAGTATCCAGGCTGTGAGAGCGTGTACGTTGGTTAGAATTAATTGGCAGAACCTATCTGTCCACATATTGTAAACTTCTGCTTAGAGGCTAATAAATCCTTGCCACCAATTTAAACTATTTATTCCATTTTAACTACTACAAGACCATTCACATGCTCAATTCGAATCAAAAAAGATACTAAGAGTCACAGAAACCACACTCTTACAGTAAATCAAGACTTCTTATGCTTTGGACAACAGCCCACTCAAAGTATTCCAAACCTAATTTAATATCAGAACAGGAAGGCAGAAGTGATCATGAACAACATACTCCTGAGGATATATACCGAGAACCCGGGAACTTGTACAACCACAGCAGAAGTTGATACCAGCAGTGGTTTCAGTAACAGCCCATTGAAATCCATGGAATGACAAATCTAGCCTGAGTGTGAGATACTGAGAAATTGTTCAGAAGTTAAATGGTAATGTTGCAGGTACAACTGCAAGTTTAAGAAGAAACGATAACAGGAGAACGCCTTGTACTTCTTCCTGAGCCAGGTTCATTTAAAAAGCTCACCAAAACAGCATGCTGACCACAACGCTCATTCCGAGTGCTCGGACAAGCAGCCCTAACCAGCAGCAGCAGAGGTAAGCAGCCTCTCCTACCAGTAACAGAGAGCTGCAGCACAGGTCATCGGTTCACAGCCCTGGATCACCTACACTCAGCCACATTTCACTGAAAACCACTGCAGCAATACAAGACATTCCCTTCCCAGTCACCCAACTTGACAGTCTCCCTTTCTCACACCCACTAAAGCCTATCACATTCTTCCTGCACAGCACAGTTTACATTCTGTATTTGAGGACAATATACAGCATTTGGCAAGTTTTTCTGAATGGACTTTTTTTTCCTCCAATCTTCTTCAAGAAAAAAGCTCTACCAAGTTTTTTAAGTTTCTAGACCAATAAGTAATACAGATGAAATTTCAAGTTGAGGTAAGAACCTGAAGAAGAGAAAAATATGGACAGGGGTTTGAATTTGAAGTAATTTTAAATGCATCACACTGCTGGCACATTTAACAACACTTCTACTTGCAGGAAATTAAGTTGGGGAGTTGTTGGGTTTTTTTCCTCCTTTTTTGTTTGCTTGGTTTTGGTGTGTTTATCGTTTTTGTTTGTTTTCAGTGTGTCCCACCCCACCCCACCCCACCCCCCCCCCCAAAAAAAAGGAAGTTCTTTATCACTATATTTGATACAGAATGGATACAGCTAGGGGAACAGACCATGAAGTTCAGTTAGGAGA